>JUFY01013645.1:1529-17248 GCA_001855655.1 Leptopilina clavipes
ATAATAATAATAATAATAATAATAATAATAATAATAATAATAATAATAATAATAATAATAATAATAATAATAATAATGTAAATAGAATACTAAATTGAAATCTTTTAGATAAAAAGTATTTAATAGTTACAACCTTATTGAACATACTTTTTATTCAAATAGAAAATAGAATGCAACAGAACATTAATAAATTCGTCAGTCGAAAGAAAATCGTTGCGGAAGGTATTATATATATATATATATATTTATTTAAAAAGCGACTAAAGTGCGACATAAGGCAACAAGAGCTCTTGAATGACAATAGTGAGAGCGTGGATATCGCGACAGAAATCAGTTTTTGAATACAGTGAGTTTTTTTTTCTTTTATTTTTTCTGCTTGATCGTTCCGGGAGGATGATCGTATTATGTCTAGATTGTGGCTCTCGTCGATTTTGGATTAGCGACGGTAAAAGGTATACCGATGTTTCACGCGAGAATGCATACATTGTCAATGACCGCGTGTGTATTAGCAGATTTCGCCATTGTCCGTTGCCGGTTCCTCAAAAAAAAAGAAAGAAAGAAAGAAAGAGAGAAAGAGAGAAAGAGAAAAAAAGAAAGAGACCTGATTGTTAACATATAGAGGAGTAAAGTGTCGCGACAAATCTCACGCTTCCGTGTCACTCTCTCGTCTTTTTTTTCTTCCTTTTTATTTTATTTTAAGTACGTCCCTCAATCCTTTGCTTCGATGTAGGTAAGCCCTTCACGTGCGGTATTTTCTAACTGTAGCTATATACATTAATCCGAAAAAAAGACAAGGGACCATTTTTCGAAGGAGAAAACATTTACTGTATTCTAAAATGAGTACTTTCTATTTTTACGATACAATTACTATTGTTACTTTTAGTATTTTACTAAATTCTTTATTTCGGGTAATTACTTATTTTTAAGCAAATATTAATAAATTTAATATTCAAAATATTCGAATAAGAAATTGTTAATTTTAGTCGGAAAGTGCTTATATCGTAAGAGACTAACTCAGAAAGTACTTTACTCATTAGGTGTATAAGTCAAAAAATACATAAATCAAAATACACTAAAGTCAGAAAGTACTTTACTCATTAGGTAGATAAGTCAAAAAATACATAAATCAAAATACACTAAAGTCAGAAAGTACTTTACTCATTAGGTAGATAAGTCAAAAATACATAAATCAAAATACACTAAAGTCAGAAAATAATTAGGTCAAAATAAATTCAAGATAATCAGGATAGTAAAAAGAAAGTAAAATTACGCTCCAGACAGAAGCAACGTAGCTACAAAAAATTTAAATGAAGAAAAAATCGAGTCAGAAAATACTTAAGTCAGTATACTGAAATAACGTACTGGTAATTTAATCTACAATTACTGGAGTCATAAAGATACTCCGGTCAGAAAGTGAAATTATGCCACAGTCAGAAGGTAACTATGTCCAAAATAAAGTCAAGTAGGACTTAAGTCAGAAAGTACTTATAGAAAAATTTTCTCTTATTAAGAAGTACGTAAGTCCGAAAGTATTTCGGTCAAAATTAACTGAAGATACTTAAGTCAAAAAGAAACTCTGGTCAGAAGGTAAAATTATGCTCCAGTCAAAAGGTGACAAAGTGCAAAATAAGTATTGAAAGTCAGAAAGTATTGAAGTCAGAGTCAGTAGTCAAAGTTAAAACAAAGTCACAAGATAATGTGATGTGTCAGAAAGTATATTTAACCTAAATGGCACTAAAGTCAGAAAGTACTAAAGTCGGAAAGTACTAAAGTCGGAAATTAGGTATGCAGCTTAGTATTTCTTTCTATAATTATCAAGAAAATTATTTTCAACTCCACTTAGTAATATTTTGAAAAAAAATTCTTAACTCGACTTTAATTAGAAAATCTTATCATAAGTGACGAGTAATTAAGTTAACGAGAAATTCATTGACTGCTCATATATGAATGAGGATTAAGTTGTTTTTTCGAGGGGATTGCGAAAGGAACTATCGCGAGTCGATTACAAAGTTTTCAATGGTGTTTATAAGTATTAGAGCCTAGGATTCTGTTCTCGATGGAATAGACCAGGGAGAAGAGAGAGTGAGAGAGAGAGAGAGAGAGAGAGAGAGAGAGAGACAGAGAGAGGGAGATGTTTGGAGAGGGTTGCCGAGTCTATTATTCAACGCTCTTTTTATACCCAAAACCCTGTCAAACTGTCGGCCAAATTCAATCCACTGCAGTCGTTCTCATTCGTGAACAATTGTTCTACACCCTCAATACATTTTCGACAATAAAATTTGTTAGCTCTTTGGTACATCAATGCACATTTAAGAAAAAAAAAACCGACGGCCTCATATTTGACAAAATAATTTTAAAATTTCGAAATATTAAACAATTTTTAATCTCCCTTTTAATTTTCTATCATTACTCAACTCATCATCTAGATGAAATTAATTTTTCAATAATTTCGAAATTTGATTATCAATCGGATGTTAAAAAGTTAAAATATAAAAAGAATATATGGATTAATAAAAAATAGAAAATTTATGAATAATTAAATATGAATAATTTAATTAAATAAATAAAATAATAAAATAATAAATAAAATTTAATTGGGAAATATTTAAAAAAGAACCTTTTTCTGGGGGAGGGGGGGGTGTAATATATTATATAGTTAAATAATACTTGTATTGTCATAAAAGGCACGGAATGAAGCGCAGCAAGAGAGAATGAATCGGGATTTAGAAAAGAGATTATTTTGTCAATTATTTGTGGGAAGGTTGAGAAGCGCTGTGAATCTCCTCCAATAAAGCAACCCCTTGTCGTTGCGTGTAATCACCCTTAAACACTCCAACGCCCGCTTTGACCCCATCATACAGCGATACAATACTAATGTGCTACAAATAACATCTCAAACACGAAGCGATTTCACTTTTACAATGCGACAACTAGAAAACACACGTCCTGGCAAATGATCGGCTATGTTTTTTTCTGTCACACAACTATTATATATAACGGACTTTCCCCTTTACTATTATACAGTTTTCTATTCTCCTATTTTTGCTTATAACGAGTAAAAAAATAATATTATTACACATTTTTTTTATCTTTCAGCAAAAAATATAATATTTTCGTTTCATTTTAAAAAAATTTTAATGTTTAATATTCTATTTGTTTTGTAAAAAAAAGGGAGTTTTCTTGTTATCAAAAGAATAAAATATACTTGAGTCTCAGTGTCAGAGTCGAAATTCACTCAAGTTCAAAATTACCTGAAACAATTGGTACTTGTGTGAGAAATTTTTTATAAATTATAGTTTCAAAATCAAAAGGAACTAGAATCACAAATGTATTCAAGACAAAAGTATTCCAGTCGGAAAATATTTTACTTGAGTCTCAGTGTCACAGTCGAAATTTACTCAAGTTCAAAATTACCTGAAACAATTGGTACTTGTGCTAGAAAATTTTTATAAATTATAATTTCAAAATCAAAAGGAACTAGAATCACAAATGTATTCAAGAAAAAAGCATTCCAGTCGGAAAATATTTTTTAGAAAATGCCTGAGTCCGAAATGACTGAGTCTTATTATTCTTTTATAATTTTTTATACTTTTCAGTATTTTTATTTTCACTGTTATTTTTTTTTTAATATTCACACTACTATTAAGATTGTCATAATTATGTTTTCAATAAAAAGCACAAGTTAATCATGAAAAAAAAGTACAATACTTTTTTCCACGAAACTATAATTTGATTTTAAAATCCCATGGAGAAAAGTCCCCATGAGACCCGTCTAAATAATGAGAGATAATAAAAAGAGGATTTTAATTTTCTCTAGATTAAAATGTCACTATATTTGATTCTGAGTTGGCGGTAAAATTTAAGCTTGTTATGTAACGTTGTAAAATGACACTTTAATTAGTTCCCGTTCAGGTATTCGAAAGCTACTTTCAACTTTTTTTATTTTTACGTCCCCCTTTCATTTTTCAGGACAACTACACACGTTTATATATATATGTATCTGCGCCGCGCTTTCATATAAAAAACGGTGACAGTCGAGGGGTTTTATAGGACTCTCTCGCTCTCTTTTGATGAGGGGGAGACTGCGAAACCAATAAAACCGCCTAATTCGCCAAATTAGCCTTATGGCCCCCGGTATTTTGACACCGTGTGGTATTGTCTTGCTATTTTTTTTTATTATTATTCTTCTTATTTTTTTTTCTTTCCTTTTTGCTATTCGCCGCAACAACGAACGATGCCCTTATTCGCATATTTTGAATGCACCTTTTGTACACTGCAATATAGGTTTTGGCAATATGCCGAAAAAAGTACCAAACACGAAACCTATTTTACAATAATTGTCATCTAGGTCAGACACAGTCTGATGTAAAATAATGAAAAAAAAATAGAACATATGGGCGACTATACATTCCTAGTTCAATTAATAAAAAAAAAAACACGTGGCTTTTAACTTTTTTCATCTACGAGCAAAAGTTATTTTTTTCTTCTAATTTTTCGTTTCCTTTTGTCGAGAATATACATTCATAGTTTAATTATCAATATAGTAATATTATTACTATTATTATCAATAATAATATAGTAATAATATAATGATACTTGTATTTTTAATTTATTGAGAAAAATAACCTTTGCGATCAAGAACAGGAATTTTCATTTTAAGAAAATTTGCTATTAAACGAAAAATTATGTCTCTTTTGATAATAATGAACTTTGAGAATAATTGTCCTGCACAACTACCACCACTACTACTACCTCATTAATGCAGGAAAACCACCAATCTATCAACGGAAATTAGATCTTGATAACATAGATAATAGCTCATTAATATCTCTTGAGATTAAAATATTACAACCCATTTGTTTACTCGGAAGTGAAAAAAAAATTGAGTGTAAAATATTTATTCAAAATGTCATCGAATAAATTACAATTTTCTTCTTTCAATTTTATCAGCATTATTTTATTATCTTAAGTGAAAAATTTCCTATTTTAGTTCATAAAATTGAATTCTATGGGAAAAAATTGATTATTTTTTAGCAAATTTTCTGACTTGAGTATCTGAGTAATTTTAACTTTAATATTTTATAAGTTACATGTTTTTTAACTTCAGTATTTTCTAACTCGAGTATTTTCTGACTTAAATAATTTCTGATAAAGCATTTTCTAATTTAAATAGATTTTTAACTTGAGTCTTTTCTGTTTGAACTAATTTCTGATCAAGTATTTACTAACTTGATACTTTTTAACTTGAATACCTTTTGAACCTAACTAATTTCTGACTATAGGTATTTTCTAACTTAATACTTCTTAAATTGAGTCTTTTCTGGCTGAATTTATTTCTGACCGAGTATTTTTTAATTTAAATACTTTTTAAATTGAGTCTTTCCTGACTCAACTAATTTCTGACTAGGTATTTTCTAACTTAATAGTTTTTAACTTGAATCTTTTCTGGCTCAACTAATTTCTGACTAGGTATTTTCTTACTTAATATTTTTTAAATTGAGTCTTTTCTGGCTCAACTAATTTCTGACCAAGTATTTTTAATTTAAATACTTTTTAAATTATATCTTTTCTGGCTCAACTAATTTCTGACCAAGTATTTTCTAACTTGATACTTTTTAACTTAAATACCTTTTGAACCCAACTAATTTCTGACTATAGGTATTTTCTAACTTAATACTTTTTAAATTGAGTCTTTTCTGGCTCAACTTATTTCTGACCAACTATTTTTAATTTAAATACTTTTTAAATTGTGTCTTTTCTGGCTCAACTAATTTCTGACTAGGTATTTTCTAACTTAATAGTTTTTAACTTGATTCTTCCCTGGCTCAACTAATTTCTGACTATAGGTATTTTCTAACTTAATATTTTTTAAATTGATTCTTTTCTGGCTCAACTAATTTCTGACCAAGTATTTTTAATTTAAATACTTTTTCAATTGAGTCTTTTCTGACTAGGTATTTTCTAACTTAATAGTTTTTAACTTGAGTCTTTTCTGACTCAACTAATTTCTGACTAGGTATTTTCTAACTTTATAGTTTTTAACTTGAATATCTTTTGATGTATCTAAGTTCTGAGGTAATATTTTCTAGCTTAAGTCTTTACTTAAAAAATTTCTGACTAAGCAGTTTATAATTTAAATAATTTTCAGGTTCTTTGTAACTTCAATACTTTGTATCATTCATTTTCTGACTCTAGTACTGGCTTATAAAGTATTTTTTAACCTAAATACTGTTTTACTGAAGTATTTTTTAAATGAAGTACAATGTTAGGTATTTATTTTCGAACTCAATGTCTTTCAACTTAAATACTTTCCAACTTGACTGTTTTCTGACTTTACTAATTTCTGAAGAAATTTTTCTTAACATAAACATATAACATAAATACTTTTCAAGTCCAGTTCTTATAACTTCAATAGTTCCGAAGTACTTTTTAACTTTGGTTCTTTAGAACAAATATTTTTCTACTTAGTATTTTCTGACAACTGTTAACTTGAGTATTTTTCGATGAATTTCCGACTCGAATTGTACTCAACGAGCTGGGTTAATTTAAAATACAAAAACGTAAATTTCACCACTTGAAAAAGTGGCTTCATAGTACTGTAAAATTATGAAAAAGTAAGCTTCTTAAAAAATTTATTTTTCTATATAAAAATCAGTAGAAAAAAGAAAAATATAATTGAAAGTAGGGGAAAATTCCCCCCTCTCTTTCTGACATTGTCTTTGTTTGTTTGCTCTCTCGTCACGAGACAAGGGAGAAGATTATAATTTCCACTTAGTTGCTTCTCGTCAATATGAAATGATTACGAAAGACATTCACGCTGACAGCGGATTAAATGTTCATCACCGAAAATTCGTCTAGAGTAGAGTATATATATGGGAATCGTATATATACGTCGTGAAAATCCAACGATATGTAACGACTTTAATAACTCGTAATAAACCCCGACGGAGTCATATTAGCGTCAGCAGCACGCGTACGAGTACAAAGGGCCGCGCGCTGGTTCTGCCCTCAGCAAACACTGTGACTTTTGATGATTATTAACTTCGCAGGGTTGTGTGTCCCGTACTGAACGACAAAACGTAGAAAACCGAAGGTAATCCATTGCCCCCGAGGCCATCTCTCTCTCTCTCTCTCTCTCTCCTCCCTTCTTTCCATATAACATCTCAACAGCTCTTCTCATTCTCCTCTCTTTGGTCCATCCCTGATGTCCTGGGAACGAAATTAATAGTCCTTTCTGCACAGGGATATATCTCGGATTCCTTGTGTATATTCACTTTCTAACTGGGCGTTTCTCTGTACTTGACATCACTGGCTACTCGTTAAACGACAGAGCAACTTCACTGCTTCACGTATCTATATTATTAAACTATCAACCCTTTGATTTATCAAGCAAACTTCTTGCAAGATTATATTAGTCGACTTTGCTAATGACAACTTGGTGTTTGTTGTATCTTTCATGATTGGCTTCTTGTTTTGATTGCAAGTCACTTTATTGATTTATTCTCAACGATGACAGCAATCTTAATATGATTTCGTTCTTTCTTGACCTTCCGGGAATTAAATACAGTCTTAATGTCAATTTCCGATCAAGTTTGAAGTTTACAGGGTAATAAATTTTTTTTAATAAGAAGATCTACTGTTTTTCCACACTAGGGACTAAAGAAGCCGCTTTTTATTTTTTAAACCTGGCGAAAAAAGCGAATTTTGTTTCTCATGTTTAAAAATTGTATTCCCGATAAAATTCAGAACAAATAAGTTCTCTTTCGTTTTCAAATTGGTTACGTATTTTCGAAGTTATGTATATTTAAAGTCAAACGTAAATGGAGAAGGTTCGGCGTGAAGGAGAGGGAGAACTCTCTCCCACCATGAACGATTTCCCCCACTCCTTCGCGGCATTTATTCGCCAGTTAACTTTAAATCTAAATAACTCGAAAAATACGCAACCGTTTAAAAATATAATAAGGACTTTTTTTGTTGAGAATTTCAACACAAATTAAATGCACCCGCCCTGCATGTATATTTTAATATATTTATAGGTCAGAATGGTATATAATTAAAAAATATTGATCCATTTTCATCGAAATTTAAGAATAATCGTAACGATCAGGAAGAGAAAAGAAAGGAAGTGGATTTTTATGCAAAGTCATCATTAAAAAAAAGAAGGAAAGAGAAAAATAAAAAATATGAATCAATCCGGAAGTTGTAATAAATTTAAAGAAAAGGAAATCTAAGAGAGACTGATATAGGGCTAATTTCTGAGAGGCGGGTTTCTCACGAACGTGTTCAAATACAGATTCGATATGAACGTTCTTATTTTCATGTGGGTCGATGACGCTGAACCTTATACATATATAGGAAATCCGTGCATGGGCCTCTCGTTTTAATAATATTCCCTGTATATAATAATATCGCGAGTAGTGCTTTGTCGGCGCACAAGTTTGAGGGCAGCAATTAACAATTAGCTGGCGGTCCTTGTAATCGAATTACTGGGACTATTGTCGGGCTCAGGTACAAACGTATTCAATTCCATTAGGAGACCCCACCCCTCCACCCCCTTGCTAGATTTTCCATTCATTTTTTTTCGTCCTTCTCTCTCTCTCTCGCTTTGCCTCGGCAATCGCCGGGTTCTAAGATCAAATTTCTCGCCGCGTCGCTGCAGTTGCGTTCGTATATATATATATATATATGATAGATGCAAAATGCAACCCGTGGAGGGATCTCTTACAAAGGCAGGCGACCCTGTACGTACTGGCTCTCTGTGTGTATCGTTGGATGAATGTCACTTGGTGAAAATATATCCGTTTCAAAAGTGGAAGATTTCTTAGGAGAGAAAGCCAGCTCCTGTATATACATTATATACAATCTACTCTGTAAACGTTTCCCATATCGCGAGAGGGATTAGTAACACTAAACTTCTACACGCACTAGATTCTTTCCTCGGTACAAAATATCAACGACGAGAGTTTCTTCGGCAAAAGAGAGAGAGAGAGAGAGAGAGAGAGAGAGAGAGAGAGAGAGAGAAAAATGCAAGGGAATTGCTTTTAAATCTCACGAGGATAGTCTGATCATGATCTTTTCTTGATTTAGGCGCACACTTCCTTTTCTTCTCTATATTATTTTTTTTTATTCAATATTTATTTTTCCATGATAACTAAAAAAAACTAATTTGTTTCAACAATGGAATTTCAAATCAAAAATTTCTATATATTTAATGGAAAATTTCTACTTGAACGGTGAATTAAACTTTGAATTACACTTTAGTATGGTGCGCCATCTGGAGCGCGTCTTCAATATGTGCTCAACTAAATTTCTCATAGTGGTAACAAAAATTGTCTGTGTCTTGTGTCTATATAGGAAAATGTAAGACGTTCGTCACATTGAATAATTTTTATTATTTATTATATTATACAAAAAAATAGTTTTAAATTGAAAAAAAACTTGCAACAAAGAAATAAGGTCTTCAAGACCAAAATACGGGGCAAATGGCGCAAATTTTCAAAACTAAATTATCACATGGTTATTGCAGAAAATAATTTTAAACTCAATTTGAGATTTTGAATAAAAAATAAATTGCAAATGTCAATAAATAGAAAATTCTGATTTATTGATAAGAATGTAAAAATGAAAAATATTTCTCATTTGGTATATAGAACTAAAAGAATGGATAATAATGAAAAGTAATGAAAAGTGATTGAAACTTAATGAACTGGAAAATATCCCATCGATCAAGAAAGTGGGATAAAATTAAAAAGAAAAAGAGGTACACACCGGCCTAAGTGAATTTTCATCACGTAATAACGTGAAAAATTTCCGACAACCATTTTTGTCTGCTCTTGTGAATCCTCTCTTTGCCCTTGGTGTTTAACAGCTAATCTAACAAATGAAGTGTTTTTGTGTTTGAGCACAACACTTGGTTTCAATAGAGAGTAAAACCGCCCTCGGGAAAGGGCTGCCGACATGATTGATGCTCGAGGGGGAAAGAGAGAAGAGGGTTTCCCAACCCTTTTTAGTCAAGCGCTAAACGGAGTACTTAATTGAGCCGCAGACCTCAGAACAAACGGACAGCCAATCTTCCGGACAAGCATTTTTCTGTCTTCTTCTCTTTTGACTCTCTCTTTTTCTCCTTCCTTGTCCTTCAAGTTTTTTTTCATCTCCCTCTCTCTCTCTCTCTCTCTTACGAAAAATCGCTTTCCAATCGACGTCCAATTTTTTTTAACCCTCTTCTTTTCAGCTTCTTCATATTGACAGCGAAACGACTATTTCAAGGACCTTTCCATGAGCAGGAAATGAAAGCAGTCCAATTAGAAAAACTTTATTCCATTTACTTAGAAACTTTCATAATTTAATGGTATTAGCGAATTCATTACTGTATTAAATCTCTTTTTCATTTCTTTGAAACTATTTTTAAAATGTTGATTACAGTCGTTTTTTATTTTTTTATATGGAAAAAGTGAAATAGACAGTAAAATTACAGTGAAACATTCAATAATATAGAAATACTTGCTAACTATCGAGGGTTTACTGTAATTTTTTAAATTTTTGTCAGAAATATCAGTATCTTTTAAATTTTCGATTCGATATTTCTTGTAAAAGTTTGAAATTTGGATTGAATTTTTTTACGGATTAATCTTTAACCCCGGTTCAGTGGAAAATCACCCGTAAGGCTATTAAACCGGAGTTGCAGTGCAGTTAAAATTAAAAGAAATTGTTTTCATCATTTTGGTAACTAACCTTCAAATTATCAACCCCGATTTAGTGGAAAAAATCTCAAATTGCCATTTAACTGGAGTTATAATGCATTTAGAATTTTATAAATTGGTTTTAATCGTTTTTATAATTAATCTTCAACCCCGTTTAAGTGAAAAAACATTTATAAGGCTATAAAAGTGGAGTTACAGTGCAGTTAAAATTAAAAGAAATTGTTTCATCATTTTGGTAACTAACCTTCAAATTATCAACCCCGATTTAGTGGAAAAACTCTCAAATTGCCATTTAACTGGAGTTATAATGCATTTAGAATTTTATAAATTGGTTTTAATCGTTTTTATAATTAATCTTCAACCCCGGTTAAGTGAAAAAACATTTATAAGGCTATAAAAGTGGAGTTGCAGTGTAGTTAAAATTAAAAGAAATTGTTTTGATCAATTTGGTAACATATCTTCAAATTTATAACCCCGATTAAGTGGAGAAACCATCTAAAGGCCATTAAACCGGGGTTACAGTGTAATGGGAAGTACAAAAATTGTTTAATCCTTTTGTCCATTAACATATAAACGTTTCTTCCCGATTCAGTGGACTAACCCCAAAAAAAGCCACTAAACTGGGGTTCTAGTGTAGTTACAGACAAATAAATTTTTTATTTTCCCGCATTTTTTGATCTATTTTCGAACTTTTACTGAACAAACATACATTTTTTCCCCAAAAATTGTTAAAATACATCGGAAAATATTAATCGTAAACATATCGAGATACAACTGTAATTTTTATCAATTCTCAAGAAAAAAAAAAATTTTTTTTTTTTTACAAATTTTTTTCTTTAGAGGAAAATTGATAAAATTGCGTCTTATGAATCGATCATCGCAAACTCGACCAGCAGGAAAGGACGAGCGCAGACTCTAATGGAATTTCCAAATATTCGGGGAGCCCTCGCCCAATTTCGAACAATTTGCATTTAGGGTGAAGTGCAATTAATAGAAGCGGGATGTTGTCCCGCGCCGTTCCGTACCTATTAACACTATATTCCGTGGAGTTTAGCATTTAAGTGGAGAGAGAGAGAGAGAGAGAGAGAGAGAGAGAGAGAGAGAGAGAGAGAGAGAGAGAGAGAGAGAGAAAGAGTAGGAGTGAAAGAGAGGATGAGAGATCGAAGTTTGGAGGAGACGAAAGATGATGGAAGGAGTTGAGCACCTAAAACGGAACAAGCTAAAGAGAAGTGGGTAGTATAGGACAAGGGTGGCAATATTGAGTTACGCGACAGTAATTATAATACCTACTCATTAGTCGACGCTCCAAGAGTTGCCTCTCTATACAATGTAGTATATATATATTATATGTATATATATACCTATTCTCGCGAACTGCGGTTAGCAAAGACGTATTCCTTCTTCATTAGACGCCTCTTACAACAAAAACGCACAAATTTACAAAACGCAATTCTCGATTTTTTCAATTAATATCTCTAATTCGTATTTTTAATTTTTATTTTCCAATTTCACAAAAAAATTTAATACTAATTTAATATTTAATCACAGAACTAAAAATATCTCACACATATTTACTGTTAAATATTTTTTGCCCTTGAAAAAATTTTACCTCCGTGAGGGATCGAACTTTAGATATTTGTTTCGAAGCCTAGAACATTGACCACTAGACCAAATTATTCTACACTGAAAAAACATTTTATTTGATTATTTATGAATCAAATTTTAGAGATTTTTTCTAAATCAACAAAATACAATATGGCAGCTTTGTAATATTTTATAAAAAAGAAAAATGTAAATATTCAAACAATTTTTGGAAAAAATTTGTTTTTTGAAAATTATAAATTTTAAAAAGTAAAATTTAAAATATAGAATGTTTTTCTGTAAAAAATGAAAATTTACAATAATTGCATTAGAGGAAAAGTTTTTAATTTTGGGAGGAAAAAATTTTTGGATTGTTTTTTTTCTCTTGGGCGAGCATTGTTTCTTTATTCGCCCTTTAGTCGACAGGTGGCTATGATCTCACGCTCTTTGCCGTTTCTCGCTTGCCCCCTCTCACCCCCTTCCTATTTTCCGTTGGTGTCTGTGTATATATATATATATACCCAAGGCGTTGTTCACGCCTTGCCATGGCTATTATCTTATTTTCCGCTTGAAAACATCACACCCGCAAGAAAAACGATCTCGCTCTCGCGAAAGGGCGGACGCGCCACATCTCGAAGCGTTAGATGAGAGGAAGAAAGATCGTGGCAACTCATACGTGGAATAGGTATTTCCATTCCCTGCACTTCTAAAAAAGCCTCTTATATACAGGGCTTTTCTTATTCACTTGGCAAAACATTCTCAAAGAATTAGGTATATATATGTATATATAAATTTCGTCTTATCTTACATGTCACTGCCCAGTGAACAATGGTTAATTAATTTTAAATTATTTTTCGTGACGAATTTTTATCTCATCGGAAAGTTGATAATTTAAAAAATGATTTACTTTGTTGCTAAAATGGAAATTCTTTCGAAATATGAAAAAAACCATTTTGAATCAAAGTCTATATTTTTTGATTGATTTTAATTGAATATTAAGAATTTTGTATGTAGTGGTAGTTTCGACCTATGTAATAATTGGTCGAAAGTACCATTAAACTTACCTTTGCTAACTAATATTAGCAAAGGTCGGTCGAAATATTGTCGGTCGAAAATAGCATTGAAACTACTTGTGTTACTAAGTAGGCAATAATTTACCTTTGGTCAGAACTACCATATTTTTGGAAATTTATTAATTTATTAATTATCATTTTCATCCATTACTCTCTAAATCTGAATTAGTGAAAAGTCTTCCACTAATTCAAATTAGTAGAAATTTCCACTAATTTTTAGTAGAATTTTACTATTTCATTTAGTAGTCCTAATTTTTTTTACTAAAGTTTTAGTAGAAAATTACTAAAAATTAGTATTGGTCAGAATTAGCACCGATCAAAAATACCACTGATAGCAACTACCGCTAGTAAAAAGTACTATTAATTAAAATTAAGATTTAATCAAAACTATCATAGACTGAAACTACCACAATTAGTCGGAAGTACCATTAGTAAAAATTACCATTTACTAAAACTATTATTGGTCAGAATTGGAACTGATCTGAATTGACACTGGTGGCAAATATCATCAATAGTAAATAACCAAGATTTGTCGTAACTGCTTTTAGTCGAAACTACAATTAGTCGGAACTACCACTGGTTCCAACTAACAATAAAAATTATCGAATTTTTCCACTTCTAATCGAAACTACCATTACTACCATGTAAAGAAATTGCAACTATATACTTCTAGTCGAAACTACCAAGGGTCAGAAATTTTCTTAATCGAAATAACCATAAACTATCAGTAGTCGAAAAAATCGTATTAAAACTACCACTGATCAAACCTTGCGATAGTTGAATAGAAACAGGAAAAGTATATGAACCACCATTGAATAAAAATACAATTGGTGAGAACTACCACTTGTCAGAACAACCATTAATCAAAATTATTAGTTGCAATTATTATTAAGAGTAACAATTATTGGTCGAAAATATTATCTCCTAAAAATATTGAAACATATTAATTGAAAAATACTATTAAAAAACGACCATTAAAAATTACTATTAAAATTACCATTAAACTACATTTAAACTACAAAATTTCCGATCCATCATTATTGAATATTTAGTAAAAATATCCCATTAAACACAATTCACAAAAAATTATCTGCAATTTGTGAAAAAAAAAAGTAAATTATCTTGTTTTCATCGAGTGTCCTTAGTCAGAAAACATTGATTTATGGAAAGCTTTATTATGTTACACATGTAATGCAACTTTTCTCACCCAAAAAAAAAACAGAAAAAAATGCTTTCTGCAGTCATATGGGTAATATGTGGCATTATTATTGTGAGCTTATGGTTTACGGTTGGACTGGCACTGGGGGACGAGAGAGAATTTGTGAACCGCGGAACTAAGGGGATTACCTAATCCAGAACAACCTTCAAAGTCTCTGCAATTCACAGAAAACATATGGAAAATAAAGTTACTCATTTGTAATAATAATATACCAATATGAAAATTAATTTAAAAAATTAAAAAAAATTTAATTTCGTTTTTGAAACAATTTATTAACTAATTTAATAATTTATTAATATTATTTTTATTGTTATCGTTATCGTTATTATTATTATTATTGTTATTACTATTATTACTATTATTGCTATTATTATTATTATTATTATTATTATTATTATTATTATTGTTATTATTATTATTGGAAACTACCATTAAACAAAGCAAAGGTTATATAATTTTTTCAAAAGAAAAAGAAATTGAAATAAATTGAATTTAAAAAAAGGTGAAAACAATTATTTTTAAGTTAATTAACAATTGTCAAGTAGTTTTATCGCCTTTCAGTTTGTAATCAACGTGTCTTACTATCATTATAGAAAGTATGCGGTATGCGTGACTAATTTGACACCCGGTGTGTAAGGGTATATATCCAGACAGTTACTTTAATTCGTGGCACTGTCATGTCGTGGGTAACGATCACGATTAAACTCAGATAAAAGGAATTAAACAACCCAAGGAACCTCTATATATATGTTTTGTGTTAAAGAGATAATTTTTATGTTAAAAGTAACGAAATTGATATACAATTCTAGTTTTTATTTAATTCTTTTATATTTAATTCTTTTATTTTATTCTTTTATTTTATTCTTTTATTTTATTCTTTTATTTTATTCTTTTATTTTATTCTTTTTTCAATATTTACTACAATGAAGAATATTTTATTCAGAGCTTTTATTGAAGAAATATTTGAAAAATTTAATTACATTGTTCAATGCGAATTCTATTAAAGGATTGTTGACAGACGTTATTAATATTTTATATTAATATTCTCTCTCCCTCTCTCTCTCTCTCTCCATTATTACAGTAACCATTAAAATTACATTGAAGATTATTTTTATCATTAATAAATAATTTATTGTAATTTTTATT
>JUFY01013645.1:17268-29731 GCA_001855655.1 Leptopilina clavipes
TATTATTAATAATCAATTTATTATAACTTTTATTATTAATAATTATTAAAGTTCCAATAAATTAATTATAATTAATTTGTTGGAACTTTTATTATTTATAAATTAATATAATAAATAATAAAAATAATTCGTTTTTCGACACAATTTAAGAATTTGTTAATAAAATATTAATAATTTAAAAGTGTTTGTTATTGAAAGAAAACATTAATATTAGTTATTTTATTAAGAGATTTTTATCTACAGATAAATAATTTAAACGAGAAAAATGTAAATGTATTATGGAATATATATTAATTGAATTTTATTGATATAATATGTATATTAACCGTGTATGTACCTGGTTAATGAAATTATTTTACCTAGGACAATTATTATACGGAGAAGGTAAATAAATGAGCGGCAATTAGTCTATAACCACTGTGAGTTATCTATACTGTGATGCTGAGTCCATCGTACTCGATTAAATTTCGATTTATGTATATATATATATATGTACTCGGGAGTTACAATGGAAAATGATTTTATTTGGTTCACGATCAACCCTTGGCCCTTTCGGTTCAACCGCGTTTCCATGACGATGGTTCGGTAAATAATATCTAACGCGATACGACTCGTGGAGTATCGTGCCACCCAATCAATCAGTGTTATAGTCGTGTTTTTTTGGGGGAGTGATGATAAAGCTTTCTTTATTCCCTTATTTACACAAAACTAGGGAATTTTATTTTAAATTATGTCCCAATTTCATTTAATTAGACATTTATTACTCTATTAAAATAAAAAAACAATAGACATTATAGGCAAAATTTGATGTATAGGAAATATTTCCGACCTTTTTGCCAAAAGAGATTTCAGAAAAGAATTTATTTTAATTGATATTTTTTTTCAATAAGGTACTTAAGTCCGTTGAATGATGGTTCAAAAATAATTATCATTGAATTAAACGAATATTAAAATTACCACCGTTCGAAACTACCACTATGGTTTGAAACTATCATTAGTCAGAAATGACACGAATTAAAAATAATATCGGTCGAAACTACCAAGAAGGAGAAACTACAATTGGTCAAAAATACCATTAAGTGAGAATAAAATATATTTAAGCTACCATTGGTCAGAAATATCATGAAATCATAATATTATCAGTCAAAATTACCATTAGGTGAAAATAAAATAAATTGAAACTAATATTGGTCAGAAAAATTGGTCAAAATTAGCATTAGTTGAAGCTAATTTGAATTAAAATTAACATTATTCAGAAAAAATGATGAACTGAAAATACCGTTTGGTCAAAACTATCATTAGGGGAAACAAAGTGAATCAAAATTGTTATCAAAATCAGTTTGAAACTCTTTTCGGTAAGAATTATCACAGGTTAAAAATATCATCAATAACATCATGAAATCTACAATTAATCGATTAAACTAAGAAGAATTGAAACTACCATTGGTCAAAATTACCACAAATTAATAATATCAACGGTCGAAACTATCATTCGATGAAAATTAAATAATTTAAAGATACCATAGGTCAGAAATATGATGAATTAAAAATACTACCAGTAATTCAAACTTCTATTAACCACAAATACTATCAGTCGAAAATATAAAAAGTCGAAACTACCATTATTCAGAAATACAATTTTAGAATATAATTGGTCGAACTTGGCATCAGTGGAAAATAAAGTGACTTTAAATTAACATTGGTCAGAAATATGATGAACTAAAAATTCTTTTTGGTCGAAATTATCATAAGGTGAAATTAAAGTCAATCTAAACTACCATTGGTCAGAAATATGACGAATTAAAAATACCATTTGTCAAAACTACCACTAATTTAAACTTCTATTAACCAGAAATACCATCAGTCGGAAATATAAAAAGTCGAAACTACCATTGTTCAGAAATACAATTTTAAAATACAATTGGTCGAACTTGGCATCAGTCGAAAATAAAGTGACTTTAAATTAACATTGGTCAGAAATATGATGAACTAAAAATATATTTTGGTCGAAATTACCAAGGAGGCGAAATTAAAGTCAATCGAAACTACCATTGGTCGGAAATACAATGAATTAAAAAATAGATTAGTCAAAATTACCAGCAATTGAAATCTCCATCGATCAAAATTACCATCAGTTATAAATACCATCGGTCAAAACTACCATTAGTCGAAAATACCATTTTTTAAAAGCACTTTTTAAAGCACTGGTAAAAATTACCAGTTTTCCTTTAATTAATGAAATTTTTCCTTTCGTTTAGGAAAATTTAACAGTTTGATCATTGTTAAAAATCTGAAAAAATTTTTTTTGTCTATAATTTTAATATTTGGATCAAATCGCAATATTTGGATGGAATAGAAAAAAAATGGAAAGAATAAATGGACATGCAAAAAATGGTTGATTGCTAAAAAACGAATTATTGTTTCTACCTTACTATCTATCAAATATTTTATAGATAATTACAAACTTTTATCTGTGTATATTGGAATCGTGGAATATGGAAAACATAATAAGTTCAGAATACACACATATATCGCAGATCCCACCAATAAAAAAAAATATATATATATTGGTTTACCACAAAAAATCAATTTCTCTTTTATGAACTGTGCACTATTGCAGTTTGGCTTTTGATGATTTCAACCGTCGGTCAAGGTGGAAAATAGTCTTCGTGGTTTTACGAATGGCAACTTTTAATTGCCAGTGAAATGTTTGCAAAAAAAGGAAAACAAAAATGTTATTGAAAATAAAATAATCAAAAAACCGCTACAGTACTTTTGTAATATTGTTTTTTTTTTCTTTGAGTCATATTTTACTTTCTATTCCGACACTGTCCAGCAAAATTCTTCATGTCACAGATCTTTGTGATAATATGTAAGTGAATCATCGAAATAGTTTTAGGTAATATATATATATATATATATATATATATATATACTGGTACCATGTATAATTTTCAAGCTGACTCGCAGAGTGCACTTCGCGTGACAGGAAGGTAATGCACACCCTGAGAATTACCCTCTAATATAATGGATCAGAGTCCGGACTGTTTTCAACCCCGTCGAGGAAAAGAAGCCAAAAGGAAATGGCACTTAGGTGGTAATTTAAAGTTAAATGACTTATTATTAGTCTTTATTCACATTCAAAATATACTCAAAAAATTAAACCATATCATACTTTCTAAATTTTTCAACTTTTTTCCAAAAAAAAAACATTTTAGAAAATAGAAAAACCCTTTCTCAAAAAAAGTATATATATTTTCAAAATACTTTTAAAAAATATTCAAATATTGTTTATATTTTTAAATTTAATTAAAACTAAATTACTCTGGTTGTCAATAAAATTATTAAAAATCAGTCTCTCGTTGTAGAATATTGAACAATTTTTTTTTTTTTGCTCTGTTGGAAAGGAAAATAGAAACAAGTCTCTCGTAGATTAAAAGAATCGTAATAAAGTCGTAATTTAAACAAAAAGCTTTATTTAAACTGTGTATTTTTTTTTCATTTCTTTACTGCAGATTATTAAAATTTATTACAATTAAAATTTCCCTGAGAAAATACAGAAATTAAAAATATATCTGACAGTGGCTAATAATAAAAATTTCAAACATGTAAAATAGACAAAATTATTGTCATATTTTTTTTCTAAATCTCAGATTTTATATTCCACTTTTTTTCTGACTTAAATGTATGTAATCGGCTTAAAGTATTAGATTCAGAGGGTAAGAGAATATTTTTGGTCACAGTAAATAAAATGAGAGAGAGAGAGAGAAAAAACACAGTACACAACACATATATACATAGGAAAACGCGTTTGAGGAAAATTGGAAAAAGTCGCAGCCAACCGCGGAAAAGCCACTCACCTTTAGTTTTCAACACACTTAAAATTTTTTATTACTATTTTCATTTATCGACTTTCTTTGCACTACTTTTTTTTTCATTCAAACTCCACGCGGTAATTGAAAAACTGTTAAATGTTTTTAAAAATATTTCTACAGACTCATTTTAGATAAATTAATTAACTTATTAGTTCTTCGCTAAATGAATTTTGTTTGGATGAAAATTATTACCGACTGTGATTTATAATCGTAAATTTATTACCATGATTTCATGATAAATAATTTTATGACCATAACTTTATGATAATAATTTTATGACCATTGATTTTATGAAAAAAATTTTATGACCATTGATTTTATGATAAAAATTTTATGACCATGATTTTATGATAAAAATTTTATGACCATGATTTTATGATAAAAATTTTATGACCATGATTTTATTATAATAATTTTATGACCATGATTTTACGATTATAATTTTATGACTATCATTATATGTGATTATCATTATATGACCACCACTTAAAAAGTATTAAAAACTAAAACTACCCTTGGTCAGAAATGTAATAAATCAAAAATACCATTGGTCAAAAATACCATTGGTCAATAATACCATTTGTCAAAAATACCATTGGTCAAAAATACCATTGGTCAAAAATACCATTGGTCAAAAATACCATTGGTAAAGAACTATAGTTTGAATCAATTATTAATTGATTACCAAAACGGTTAGAATAATCAGATAACTATTTAATAATCATTTCTAATTTTCTTCTTTCCCCCATGGAAATTATTTTACCAAACAGAATGATAATTTCTCGATATATATACGTTGAATATATCAATGAAAAATGTAATTTCTTCTTTTTTTCTTTCCTGACAATTTATTTAGCCGCAAAATATAAGGGAGCCTTCGCAATTTTACATTCTAATCGATGCGTCATCGCATGCAGACTTGGTTGTTTTATCGTTGTCACGCACATAATTAATTTAATTTAGTTTAATACGCCGCCTAGCGCGAAAGCAACGCGCGATTGCCATGTCGATTGTTTGCACGGAAACGGGCGCCATTAGTCTACGTCATGATTTTATGACCTGCCAAATTTAAATGTCACAATTCATCGAATTTCGAATCAAAGCTTTGCCCTGTTAATTAAAATATATTATGCAGTCGACAGTGGGTAGCGGAATTGCATTTCATTTCGAAATAAAAGCGAATCCCGCGCATAGAAATTTAATGCACTCACAACTGAATTTCATTACACAACAATTTTTTCCCCTTATTTTATTTTATTATTATTTTTTTTTTGTCAATTGCATTTTATATTATTAATATTTTCCATTTTGTTATTTTTATTTTTTTATATTTTTTGTTATTTTCCAGTTTGTTATTTATTCGGCTTGTAATTTTATTTATAATGATTGTTAATTATAAAATAATGAAAATTAATTATAAAATTATAATGAAAAAAAAAAATTTTAGAATTATTATGGAAAAATTAATTATAATTTAGAAATTATTAAATTAGATGGAAAAATTAATTAAACTTGAAAAGCTCACCTGGACACGAACTTCCGGTAAATTGACTTTCATTGCCAATTCTTCTCTCGAATAAACGTCAGGATAATGAGATTTTTCAAAAGCTCTTTCGAGTTCATGTAACTGATAGGTCGTGAAAGTTGTCCTATTCCGCCGATGCTTCTTTTTCGGACTATTTTCATTTATATCGTCTCTGGAACCGGGTTCCAATTCCTCGTCACTTCCGCCACCCGTTGAATTACAACAACTGTTTTCACCTGCAATCAATAAACACAAATACTTAAAAAATCTCAAAAAAGAAATTTTTATTCAATAATATTATTTATAAATTATAATAGTAATAATTTAATAATATAGTAATAAAATTAAAAAAATAATATTATTTTTATTATTATTAAATATTAATAACAATAATAATAATAACAATAAAAATAATAATAATATTAATAATTGATAATAGTATTAATAATAGTATTAACGATTAATTAGTTTATAAAAAAATGGAACCTCTGGGAAGAATCGAACCACAGACCCCAAGTTTCCCAACATGCGCCTTAACGACTACGGCTATCGCCAACTATTGATAATGAATTACAAACACTATCTAATTTCCTAGTTTAAAGATAATTAATTGAGCAAATTGGAAAGAAATAATGGATTTTCGATCAGAAAAAATAAGGGATTTTTTTCAGGAAGATGATTGACGTATATTACGCGTATAATAGTCGATTGAAAATTGCAAAGCGCAAGCCCACCAGGAAGATGGAAACAGAAGTCTTTCGCGGAGAAAGGAGTGTGTGTATATATTCTCCCTCCTCAAAGTTTATACATATAGAACTATAGTCCCTGTCTCTATAATGGAAGGGGGCGTTACTCAGATGATAAAGGTCGGGTCGTTATTGATTGTTGTTGATAATTAACCAGTACAGACGCGTCAATCACTGAGCCAAGGCGAAGTTATTAGGCTGTTGGTTAGCCTAGGAAGAGCAAGCTTCCTATATGCCTTGGCTATGGTTCGCCATTGAGCTACCCGATTACCTCCCACAATTCGATCTAATGCAATGCGCTGCGATGCGAGAAGCTTAATTATACCGTTAATGAGAGCTTCAATATACCCAAACGATGCGATGCCTCTGGGCATCAAGCGAAAACTGCTCTTTTAATCTCTAATAAGAAAAGGGACAAAGGAGCACGAGAAAATTCGTCAAACAACAACAAAATTTACCAGTTTATTAGAGCGCATTTTCACTTTTAAGCTGGATAATTACTTTTCATTTTGAAAATTATAAATCAAAATTTCCATATTCTCCCATCGCTGCTAATTATTAAATTCTTGCAAAAATGTCTTTAATATCCAATTCAAGAAGCATTTTAATCCAAATTATCTTTTACATTGCGTGTAAATTGGAAAGAATTTCAAATTTTCCCGCGCTTTTTAAATTATCCTCCGAGCACGAAAACTGCCTTACCATCAACGTGCCCTTGTCGTGAACATAACCAATTTTTTCCCATGGAAACAAAAAGAGGGCAAATTGTGCCACTTGTAAATTTCAAATAAGTATGTTTCTCTCGTTCGGGTTTAGAAACTATATATCTAGATGATGTGGACAGTTTGATTTGATAAGAGTGTTGCAATTGAGGGTGAATGTAAGTGAAAATTGGTGGTTCGTTGATGGGGTATATGGTCTGACGGATTATCTATTTCGATAATTGCCAAATCACGACCCATCAGAACCGAATGACACGAGTAGGCTCGAGACAATATATATAACGGCAAAGAGGACACACACTGCTGGGGTTGGTCGCAGTTCCCCTTGTTTTCGAGAATTTAATCACGATGGTTACTCTATCCAACCGAAACCAATTAATGCGTAGACATGTGCAGGTGGTAAGCTTCATATACGCGAAACCTACACTTTTTCACTCTTTTTTTCCCTTCCAAAAAGTCGAGGGACACTTTTAAACAGACAAAATTGTATTTCTCCTTTTGATTCACCCTTTTTTTTAATTTTCACAAAATGTAATTTTTTTTCTTTCATTGAAAACATGTTTTAAATTTTTAATCATCCCAGTAAAGTAATTATATGCAAAATTTGCCCTGTTTTTGTTTCCATGAGAAAAAATGCATAGGTTATGTTTATGACAAGGGCACTGGCGGTATGATGGTAAGGCAGATTTCGTGCTCGCATGGTAAATTATAAAGCGCGCGCAAATACGAAATTCTTTACGAAGAGTATATAAAATAATTTCAATTAAAATGTTTTCTCAAGAAAAGAATCATTTACACTTTGCATCAAATGGCTAAAAATTTGTAAATTAGTAATAATTTGTGAAAATTTAATGTATTAAACATCAGTAACAATATAGAAAAAGGGCATTTTTTCAATTTCGAATAACAATTTTTTTTTCCTTATGTAAAATCAAGATATGGATACAATTGTAATTCCCCAATGGGGGTTCGAGTGAGAAATATAATATACAAAACTGTGTGTTACAATTCGAAAAAAATTAATGCACACGCAATGCATATTTTCAGTGCACTCATAAAGTGAATATCTACAAGTTCACGTCGTCACTTGCAAAAATTGTGAATTGTGTGCAGGTGGTGGCTAATTTTTTTTTTTTTTTTTTTTTTTTTTCACAAATTGTTGAAATGCACATGGGTTACGTGTGAACTTTACCGTGTCGGTGTTTACATAGGAAAAGATGTGAAGGTGGGAGGGGTTTGAAGAAACGAAAAACGATTGTATCAGTATCGCCTCAATTGTAAAAGGGGTTTCTCTGGCTAGTCAGTTTTAGCTACTTAAAAGATTGACAAGTAAAGATAGCATAATGGACAGACTGCCCTGAGGGCAGTCAAAAGTAGCCACTGACTCCTAATGGGCCAACATTGTGATTACTGATAAATTTCTAAACGTTGCCAGTCACTCTTTCATTTCCACGCCGCGCCGACATAATCGAGTTAAATATATTCCTCCTATTGTAAATGCGCCACGAATTCTTTCATGTTTTCCAGAAAATTTATTTATTTTCAATTTTTCTCTTAAAAATAAAGAAGATTTAAAAAAAATTTATTATTATTATTATTATTATTATTATTGTTATTATTATTTTTATTATTATTATTATTATTATTATTATTACTGGAAATTATCATGAAAGTAGTTAATTAAAAATTTAATCGTTTCATAAAAGTAAAATTAAATAACAACTAATTTATATACTCAAATAAAGTCGCATGAAAACATTTTAATTATTCCACAACGATCTGTATATAGGATAAAAAAAAATTGTGTGAAATGTTTGAATTTCAATCTGAAGATTAAAGTCTAGAAAAATTTGATTTCCGTTCCAAATATAAAAACCAGTTTAAAAGAGAGAAAAATATATATATGATTCTATTTTTTTCGTGTTTTCTTTTTTATTTTAATACAATTAGAGAAAAATAAAAAAAAAAACACTTTATCGTGACTATGTGGATTATTATAGGGAGAATAAATTACTGTTAATCTTGCTTCTTGAGGAATAATAATCAAGAACCATTAACATTTACAATTCAAAGTCTTAATCTACATAATACTTATCAAGATTAATTTGATGATTAAGTTGGATTGAGTTTGATGCCTAATTTGTATGTAATTAATTGATTCATACATTGTATTAAAGTAGTGACGGAAATTCGAATCCATATAAATATTTCGACTGAGACTATATTATGTTGATCGTGCGATTTAATTAAGGATGTCGAATGGTGTTAATAGCGGTAATGAGTGCAATCTTTTATTGCATATATTAAAGCATTTAGTACGCTTTTTAGTTTCTTTTTATGGTAATTTAAATTCTAGTTTGCTAAGTAGTGGTGAATCAGGTCGGGAGATTTCCGGTAGTCAATTTTTTACAATGAATTTCCCACAAATAAATTCGAAATTAATTAACAAATTAGCAAATTAATTAACAAATTAACAAATAAAGTCGAAATTTCAACAGATTTCCTACGAATTTCGAAGAACGGAGTTTTTATTGAAATACCGTCGGAAAAATTCCGGTAGTCAATTTTTTAGAATGAATTTCTTCCAATTGGAAAATTTTCGACGAAAGTTTGAAATGAATTTTTCAGCGGAATTTCAAGAACAATTTTTGTCGAAATTTCACGAGAATTTTATCGGATTTTTGATGACAGAATTCTATTAAAACACCGTCGGAAAATTTACAGTGGTCAATTTTTTTGCAATGAATTTCTCCATTTGAAAAAATTCAGACGAAAGTGTCAAATGAATTTTTCATCGGAATTTTAAGAATAATTTTCATCGAAACTCTGGTGGAATTTGGGCGGATTTCGGGAGGACGGAATTCTATTGAATTACCGTCGGAAAATTTCCGGTGGTCAATTTTTTTGCAATGAACTTCTCCATTTGAAAAAATTCAGACGAAAGTGTCAAATGAATTTTTCATCGAAATTTTAAGAATAATTTTCATCGAAACTCTGGTGGAATTTGGGCGGATTTCGAGAGGACAGAATTCTATTGAATTACCGTCGGAAAATTTCCGGTGGTCAATTATTTCTAATTAATTTTCCCAAATTAGAAAAAATTCCTACGAAAATGTCAAATGAATTTTTCATCGGAATTTTAAGATCAATTTTCGTCGAAATTCTACCAGAATTCCATCGCAATGCGGATGACGGAATTCTATTTAAATACCGTCGGAAAATTTCCGGTTGTCAATTTTGTAGAATAAATTTTTTCCTTTTGAAAAAATTTCAAAGAAAGTGTCAAAATGAATTTTTTATCGAAATTTTGACAGATTTTCAACTGAAATCTAATGGAATTTCCAGATTCCAGGCAGAATTTTATCGGAATCTTGTCGGAAATGCGATGAAATTCCGCCAAAAATTGTCATAATTCGGAGAATTTTTTCAAATATCGATATTCCTTGATTGGAGACGAAAAAGAATTCACAAGTTGAAAAATTCCTCTGAATGTGAGATTATTTTGGTTAAAGAAGATATATGAAAAAAATCTAATCTATAATTGGAAAAATTTCCAATTATATTAGATTAGATGGAGAAAAATTTGAAAATTTTTTTTTTGAAACTTTGAGGAATTTATTTTTCTATTTTTTTGGTGTTAAAATTTTTTTTACGAGCTCTCTCCTAATTTGAACGCTACTGAGAGAGGCGTTCGTTCTTTCGGAGGCAAAAAGTGCTTAATCGAATAAGAGAGCGTAGAGATAATATCAAAACCCATGGAGATCTCGTTTATGTCTGTATCTTAATTCATTCGAGTGAGTTCCTCACCTTAACTGACAGTTCTTCATAATCCTCATAATGCATTCTCTATATCGATAGATGTCCGTACTAAATGCTGATCACAAAAAAAATCTCTACAAGCACTTAGTTCTCGAAAGACTTTGGAAGATATATACTTTTTCACGACGAGAAAAAAAAAACAGCGTAGCAGGATTTATTTAATAGTTTTATCATTTTTAATCCAATGAAAAATTTCTGTCAATACCAAACAAAGATTTTCAATCGATAAGAAAAACGATAATTGGAAAAAAAGTAAAATCCTTTTTCAGTCGAAATTATTCTTATTTTGAGAGGATAATATAATAAAATACGAATTTTAGTAGATAAATTTTCCTCTCAAAATAAGATTACTTTTTCTCGATTTTTGTTTGCTTGTTTGTTTGTATGAAAATCAATCTTTAGATGCGATACAACAAGGGGGGTAAAATAAATAAGTAAGTAAATTAATAAATAAACATATAAAATGAAAATGAATTGAGTCATAATTAGATAAAAGAAGAGAAAAATAAATCTGAATACACAAGGAAAAGTGCCAACTTCGAAACGAAAGGATTTATTTTATTTTTTTTTTGTCATGTAAAATTGAATGGACCAAATCCTCTCTCTCGAGAGCTCATACTTATGTCGGGTTATTTCGTTCCACTGCTTCACCTGTGTGGCTGTCAATTAGAAATCTAATTTATTTGAACGTCGTGGGAGGAAAAAGAGACACGAGTCAAGGAGTAGAAGCAATGAGGAGGTAGAATAAGGGTCAATAAAAAAAAAAAGAAAAGAAGAAAAAGAAAAAACACTGGAAAAAGAAAGATGAAGGCACACTGACATACAGGTGGACTTAGACTCACACCGACCAAAGAGGATTACAGAATTTGTCGATCTCCTCGTGTACCATGTCTTTTCGTCTTTTTAAACATACTTTCCTTGCTCGCTCTCTTTCCAATTCTCTTTACTTTTCTCTTATTTTATTTTTTCTTTCATTTTTTTAATGAACAGTACTTTTACAATGTCAATTCAGACATTTTTCGTCCTTGACTTTAATCTTTGACTTTGATTTTGACTGTGAATTTTACTTTATACTCCACTTTGACATTATTTTAATTATTTTTTCACTTTTACTTTGATTTTGACTTTGACTTTGTCTTTCACTTTATCTTTCACTTTTATACCATTTTAAACTTGACTTTGATTTTGTCTTTCACTTTGTCTTTCACTTTGCTACCATTTTAAACTGGACTTTCACTTTCTTTTTCACTTTTACTTTAATTTTGACTGTAAATTTGACATTGTCTTTCACTTTGAGAAAATTTTGACTGTGAATTTGACTTTGTCCTTCACTTTGACACGAATTTGACTTTGTCCTGCACTTTGACACGAATTTGACTTTGATTTTGACATTGACTTTCACTTTGACATGCTTTTGATCTTATTTTTCAATTTGTCTTTGAATTTGACTTTCTCTTTCACTTTGACACGATTTTGACTTTGACTTTGATTATGTTTTTCACTTCAACTTTGATTCTGGCTATAAATTTGATTTTTTCTTTCACTTTGAGACGATTTTGACTTTGAATTTGACTTTGTCTTTCACTTTGACATGGTTTTCACTTCGATTTTGACTTTGATTTTCACTTTGACATGATTTTGACCATGTTTTGCACTTTGACTTTGATTTTTACTGTGAATTTGACTTTGTCTTTCACTTTGACACGATTTTGACCTTGACTTTCACTTTGTCTTTCACTTTGACATGGTTTTCACTTTGATTTTGACATTGATTTT
>JUFY01013655.1:3994-30750 GCA_001855655.1 Leptopilina clavipes
AATTTTATTTTAACCAGTTAAAAACTGTTTAAAGCGAATAAAATCAATTTGAACTGAATAAAATTTACTTGAAACAAAAAAAAAAACAAATTGAATCAGATAAAATCAATTTGAACAAAACAAAAAACATTGAACCGGATAAAATCTATGTAAATCAAATAAACATTTTTATTTACGATTATATTCTCTAATTGTCGCAACTTTTGATGCCATGAAAAGTTGATTTTGAAAAATAAATCCATGATTAAGAGTCTTTAAGAGGGTTCTGTAGGAATGAGAGCTCTCTCGGTCAGCTGACTCGGATCTTTTATCTTCATTCCTCTAGCACGCTTCTCTCGTTCCTCTTAAAAGCTACGAGGGGACTTTAATTACGCAAGTAGGTCGAAAGGGGCGCCTAATTTATTTGAGACATAGGTGACTCTGCCTGTGTAGGCAAAGCTTACTTGTTAGTTGTGCGATATTTGTTAAAACCGGGGTCAACGACTCTCTCGTATTACCTTCTTACAATTATATCGCATTTTCAGCAAACATTATAAATTTTATCCAATTCCTTTGAAACAACTTTCGAGAAACATACACCTGCCACTTGTATATCGATATAGTATTTATTATATATATTTCATTCTAATTTGTCCCCCGCTTTCATTCTATGATCCAAGAAAATCCAACAAGTAAAAGGCAAATTTTTCCAAATAGGGATCAATATTTTTTCATATTCATTCTAACATTTTACAGTTGTTTTAAATTATTGTTTATTTAGTTTAAAATGTTTGTTTAATTATTTCTAAAAATCTTTGTTAGAATTGTAGAATTTTAAAGGTTAGAATTGTAAGTGGTATTTACTAATCTTTCTACTATTGAATCGAAACTCTAGTAACTTTTACAAATTATCCGCTTACTTGGAAAAGTTACTAGAGTTTTAGAAAAGCGAGTCATTTATCAATGTAATTTACCAGAGTGACGAAACTAGTGACTTTTACTCTACGTTTGGCAACAAAAGTTACTAGAATTTATAAAGGTTCGTTACACAATTTAAAGTTACTAGAGTGACAATTTAGTGACACTACTATTCGTTTAATTTTAACAATAAAAGTCACTAGAGTTTTAGAAAGTTTAGTAACTCAACAAAAAAGTCACTAGAGTGATAAAACTCTAGTGACATTTACTCTACATTCGGCAACAAAAGTTACTAGAATTTATAAAGGTTCGTTAAACAAATTAAAAGTTAACAGACTGACGAAACTCTAGTAACTTTTTCGTTTAATTTTAACAACAAAAGAGTCACAAGAGTGACGAAACTCTAGTAACTTTTTAGTTTAATTTTAACAATAAAAGTCACTACAGTTTCAGAAAGTTTAGTTACTCAACCAAACAATCACTAGAGTCAAAAAACTCTAGTGACTTTTAGTCTACATTTGGCAACAAAAGTTATTAGAATTTATAAAGGTTCGTTAAACCTTCATTCGTTACTTAATAAAATAGTTAAAACTTATTTATTTTTACATAAAATAGGGGAAGTGAGTAAAAAAATGGGAAATAGAGGAAATATTCATAAAATAGGGGAAAAAAGGGAAATTTTCTGAAATAGAGGGAAAATAGGGAAAAGATTCTTTCTAATAATGAATTTACTGCTATTTATTTTCCCCATGACCCTATACAAATTTTCCTTATATTTTCAACAGAATCAACAAAATAAAATTACTCGTTCCCGGGCAACAGAGAGGGGCATCGTTATAAATAATTCCATTCATATAATTTTCAGCTCGCCGACACATTGACCCGTTAATTGGATTACACGCATTAATTAAGTCTGACCACTTATTGGAACTGGTATATGGACTAATTAGCAAAGAGCTCTCTCTCTCTGTTTCTCTCTCTCTCTCTCCTGATGAAAACGGTCATTGATATTTTCACTGTCTTTAGTTTAGTGTCAAGGACCAAAAATATCGCAGCGAACGAGGTCAATCGATGGTTGCCCTGAGATTTCATCTCCTCTCTTTCTATCTTTTTCACTTCTTTGAATAAAACATATTCTACACATATGTGGATCGCGTTCTGATTTATGTAAAACAAATACTGACTTAAATCCAACTTAATGAAAAGGTTAAGCGATAAATTGCGGTTAAAAGTTCCTTAACAATGAAACAATTTTTCCTAATAGAAAAAAAAAAATAAAACTTCACCGGACAAGCAATTTTATTATGTTACAAGAGGGGCAATTAAATATTAAGGTCATAAAATTTTTCCTACTTTTGCTCGACCCACGCAAAAGTGATTCCCAAGTTTCTGAAAATTAACCTTATATACACAAATTAATTCAAAGCCTCATTTTTTTTTTCTTTTTTTTTAATCGTTACTCAAGATTCTACGAGACATTGTTTTCCTCTTTTGTGCGAGCGTAAAAAAGGTCACGTATGTTCCGTCATCAACAATTGGGTCACAAGACACGTATATAATTATTTTTCATATACAATAATTATGCAACAATTACCTTTAATAATTATAAATAATTAATTTACTAAATGACTAATTTACAGCAGATATTATGTAGATTTTTTTCTCAATCAAAAAAATTTTTAATCAATATTATATATATATGAAAAATTTTTATATATATATTTTTGAATATTAAAAGAAAAGCAGAAGGTTTTCTCTTTATTCTTGCATATTATTATTAATTCAAAGTCGTGTTCGATATGATTACAAATTGGATAATTATCTGAATCATTCATTACCAATTCGGGTCAATAATTAACAAAAGTAAATTAAAAATTTAATGCAATTGGAAAAAAAAAATTACTTTCCGTCAAAATATGGCAATGACAAAGCGTCGCGACGCGTCCATAAATGGCGCGGGCGTTGGTCGAGTGTATTTCTCTTGAATCCACGAGGTTTCTCCAGAAATAGGACCACGCGACGACGATCACGACTTTTAGACGCTTCGAAACGCTCTTGAGATTTTCCACGAGCCAATACACTCAACAATTATATATATATATATATTATTTCCCGCGAAAAATAATCTAAAATTAGAAAAAGAATTGATTTATTTTCTATACTATTTTCTTTCGAAGACTGGGCCTCGATTGGCTTTCAAACCAAACTGGGTCAAGGATTAACAATTTTGACCGGGCCCTGGTCGGGGCTAAGTAGCCCCAGGACGAAGCCATTTTTCAGCCAGATTAGCAATTTTGACCGGGCCCTGGTCGGGGCTAAGTAGCCCCAGGACTAAGCCATTTTTCAGCCAGATTATAGTCTGGGCCACATCTACCAAGACTGGGCCCCGATTGGATTTAAAACTAGACTGGTGCCAGGTTTGGCAAATTTCTACACGGGTACCTGTGCAAGAAATTGAGATCAGGCCCTGGCCGGGGCCAGGTCGGGCTGCCCCAAATCTGGGTGAAACATAAAAAACGGGTCAGGACCACAGATCAAAGCTATATCTTAAATCGGGCCAAGATAGAGACTTGGTCCGGACAAGGGAAGCCAGGTCAGAGCCAGTTCGGGTCCAAGTTGGTGAATTCACTGCTCGGATAGTGAGAAAAAAAATGTCAATTTTTCTGTATTCAATTTTACAATCATTCCCCGTAAAGAATTCACCGACCTGGCCCTGACCTGGTTGAAACAGGGCGACCGACCTCTGCCCCGACCAGGACCGCTGGTCAAAATTTTCCGATCGGGTCTTTTGTTGAATGTTTCCTATTAACTGGACTAAACGTAACTGGACTCGTTACTACCAGTGTAGAAATTACCAAACCCGGTCCCAATCTGGTTTGAAAAGCCATACCCGATCTGCCCCAAGTCTTTCCATATTTGGCCCCGATTGGAGCCAATTTACACTCTGGCAAAAAAATTCCTTCTTCTTGTGACCTAGCTCCAATCTGGTTGGAAACATGGAACTCGTTTTCAACCAAATTTAAAACTCCCCGCTCAGGGCCAGTTTACAAATTTCCACACTTCTTTAAATACTCCTTTTTTCGCTTACAATTTATTAGTCTGTCATTTCAATTCTTAATTTAATATATCACACGTAGACGCGCATCTAAAGTGGACAAAGGAAATTGATTTTTCTCGCGTGGGTCGAAGTTTAATTGATCTGTGTCCCATAGTGTGCAGCACTTTCTTACACTCAACTTCTTCCGGGTTTTAGGAATTTTTTTTTATTTCAAATCCGGTGAAATCGTCTCACCCACGCTTCAATATACATTTACAAGATGTTCAACATTTTCATCATATTCATTATATTGAATAGAATGTTTTCTTCCTTGGTTATATTTTCCCAAAAATAGTCCTCAACAATTTTTAATAAATTTTCACACCATTTTTTTGGTAAGGATAAAAAATAATTATAAAAAAAAAGATGTTTTTTTTAATAGTTGATTTTTAGTCTCGATAATTTCGCAGACAATTGCGTGTCGAATATTTAAACCTACGCAAAACGATCTTCCCGAATGGACGCTCTATCTTGTATATATCTAATATAGTTTTGTCATATGGTTAATGGTGCACGTGGGAGACATGTATCATTTTGTTGTAATTGCACAGAATTATCTATTAGACATGGCTATTGGATTATTATAACTCGTTATTCAATATTATCCTTACACTTTCCGGGCATTATTCATATATTTTACACACATGTATATAATTTTTACCAAACAATTTGTCTTCTTTCTCTTTTTTATTCACAATGTTCAGTAAATAATAATATTCAAACAAGGAAATTGATATTTAATCGTATAAATTTGTGAAATTTGAATTTGAAATTTTCTTAATTCGCAGTGGTAGGCAAAACAGTCCAGCGCCAGTACTGCGCCAGTATTGCCCGATATGGACAGGTCGGGCCCAAGTCGGGCTGTATGTTGGTGAATTTTTTCAAGATTTAGAAGAAAAATTATTTTCTTTAAACTATATAATTATATAATTATCAGAGTATAACCTGGGTCTGACTTGGGGCAGATCGGGCAAGGCGTTTCAAACCAAATTTGGGCCAGTTTTGGAAATTTCTACACACGGGACAGTACTGAACTAAGAATTAGACCAAAACTGGTTCAGAATTGGCAAATAGAAATATACTTGCCAATTCTGAACCAGTACTGGGCCAGTACTGGCATGTTTAATTTCGAATTAGGGCCAGGTCGGTGAACTTTTTCCACATTTCTAAGAAAAATTATTTTCTATAAACTATATAATTATATAATTATCAGAGTATAACCTGGGTCAGACTTGGGCCAGATCGGGCAAGGCCATTCAAACCAAATTTGGGCCAGTTTTGGAAATTTCTACACACGGGACAGTACTGAACTGAGAATTAGATCAAAACTGGTTCAGAATTGGCAAATAGAAATATACTTGCCAATTCTGAACCAGTACTGGGCCAGTACTGGCCTGTTGAAAATTTTCATTCTCGGAATTAAATGGTCGAATAGTGAACGCCATTTGCGTGTTGGCGACCGTGTCAATTATATGATTTATGAGTATAGAAAAAAAAAGAGTGACGACTTACCACATAGCCTGGACGGAAACCGGCTTGAAGATGTGTTGACGACCGCAGACACTGACGCTGAAGCCTCTGTAACACAATGAAAAGAAAACCGGAAGTGAGACAAGGTGATCCACATATCGATGTGCGAATAACGTTAACCTTAAAGGGTAGCCCATTGAATTGGCATTCTAACTCAAGAACCGCATTGATCTTTTCTAATAGTATAACAGTTCGCAGCTCTAATTCTATTTCAAGACACCTAATATCCTGTAACCTATTCAAAGATTTAGTCTGGGCTGTACGTATATATACATAGCTTCATTATCTCCATTTCCCTGTTCTCAATTTAGCACAATATAATCGGATTAAGATTATCATTCAAGATTACGGATATATATACCTTGAAAAAGGGGTAATTTTTTTTCATATTCCAATAAAAAAAAAAAACTGTTACTCCATTTCAATATAAATTAATTATCCTTTCTTTATGTAATCTATTGAAATAATTTTAAACCTGTAGTACCTAAAATACAAAAAGTGTTCTAAAATTAACATAACAATGCTCATCTATTTTATGTTGGTTTACTATTGTATTTTCTCTTTGTGTTTGTTATTTATCTCACGTTATACCTGTTACACTGATCCAAATATTCAAAGAAAAAAAAAGTGTCTAACATTGTCATTTAAGGAAAATGTGTGTTCCAATTTACTTTGTTTTATAATATATAGTATAATTAATTCTCCGGGTGAAAAAAAAATTTACAATTTGGCAAGAAGTGCAATAATTTTTTTCTTATATTTCCTGCAAAAAAGAAAAAAAATTATTTAAAAATATTTTTCAAAAACTAAAGTATTCAAAATGTCCTGGTCAGGGCCAGGGTAGAAAACCCGATCAGGGTTTTGAAACCTGTATGGAAATTTTGCCAGGGCTCTGTTAGGGGCCAGGTTTGGACAAGTATGAAGGCAGGACAGAGCCTGGTCAGTCGCCATGTTTCAACCAGGTCAGAGCCAAGTCGGTAAATTTCGTTTCAACCAGATTAGAACCTGATATGTCCAGATCGCTCCCTGTGTTTCATACCAAATTAGAGCCAGATTTGACTCTTCCCTGTTTCAACCAGTTTAGGGCCAGGTCAGTTACGTCTCTTGAAAGTTTATTTGCAATGGCCGAGGTTCGACGATTTATAAAGTTTGAAAGGCCGTGGGGAAAGAAAATAGGAAATTTGATTTTTTCCAAATAGCAGTGTTCAAGACTATGGATCTTGAAGAATCGATTATGTAGTTCGTGGCAAAAGAACAAGTTGCATCAAGTCGAGCCTGACTCTTGAGTCTGAGATGCGACAAGCCCGCCATACATTGAACAAGAGAATAAAGAAACGGACGGGTCATCGACATCTTTGGAACGCGAACTGGTCCGCACTTGCTCATTTTCTTCAGTTTATATTGTTCACTTTCATCCATTTTACACCTTCCATCAAAAACATGATCATCTTCTGCAATCTTTGTTTACTTTATCACCAATAATTATTCCAATTGCGCATTCTAAACTGGCCCAGTATTGGCAAAATCGAATATTGGATGGCAATACTGACCCAATATTGGCGGTAATTATTAATTTAATAAAGTGGTTAATGTGCCATTATTGGACCATTATTAAGACATTGTGTCTTTGACATGGTTGCCGTTAGTGCGCCAACACCAGGCCGAGATTCGGTCCACTTTAGACACATTGGCCCAATAATGGCCCTCTACTGCCCGAAGAATATTGACCATTTTTCGACACAACGGACCGTATTGACAGTCCTGGCGCAAACATGGCATTTCGCTCTTGGGTAATTAATAAAAGTATATGCAATAAAGGCAAAATCGAATCTTGGCAGGCAATACTGGCCCAATATTGGCGACTGTCATTAATTTAATAGTGATTAATGTGCCATTATTGGACCATTATTAAACCATTATTAAACCATTAAAACCATTTGAAAAGACTGCCGTTAATGTGCCAGCACCAGGCCAATATTCGGTCCTCTTTAGAGACATTGGTCCAATAATGGCCCAGTACTGTCCGAGTAATTTTTCGACCATTTTTCGACACAACGGACCGTATTTTTCGAACCGTATTGACAGTCCTGGCGCAAACATGGCATTTCGCTCTTGGGTAATTAAAGTACGTCGAATTCATCACCTTGACCATCTGAATTACAAATTACCGTGTCTGCAAAGTTGCGTGCAATAAAGGACCAAAAGCCATAAATTTATGTCTGCAATTCTTGTGATCCTTTGGTTATTATCTCGTGTCCTTTATTGCGAAATACAAGCAAGTGAGCTTCGTCAAAGCGCCAGTTAACAACACGGTATTGCATAATTGACATAAATTACATGTTACACCATTGATACATGTTCAATACGGGAATACACTGTAAACCATAAATGTTACACAGGACTTTCAAACATATATATGATAATTCCTGATGTCTGATGATAATTTACCACATTGCTATATCAATTTCTCTCCATGTGCCAAAGTTTAACGTATGTATTTTTTTAATACACACAATACGTGTCTAATTATTTTCAATTCCAGAAATTAAAAGTTATATCGGTGCACGGAAAATATTTTCAGTTACTAACTTGGCGATTAGGTCAAACACGATTCTAATTGAACATGATCGCCCATATATACAGATTGCAAAATGTAATTTTCCATAAAATACAAAGTGTGAACTGTTTCGACCTGCATGGAGAGGGGGGGTAGGGGCGATTATTGATGGCGTTGCGACAACCTTATTGCAGTTAAACACGAACTTATGTAAGTAATGGCGAACCGGACTCAATTCTATTTCTTCGTCGTCGTCGTTGTCTTTTTTTTGGGATACCTATAACATTAATGACTAACATCCGGCACGATTAAACTATAAGATGAAGCAACACTCCTGATGTTTATTTTTCTCGTTTCTTTTTTTCTTCTTCTCTTTCCTGTCGCATTCAAAAGCCGATTAATGCATATAGGTATAGTGCTGATGGACAACTATTCACATAATAGAAGAAGAGGGGAAGAAAAATAGGGAATACGCGAAATGATAGAAGTTAAGTAATTACCTTAAGGCTACACGAACAAACCTATGAGGCATGTCCGGCTACGGACTCGTATTTGATTACGTTCCCACGATTTGATTTTGCCAAAGAAGATAAATGAAGTATTTTTACTCCTAGTAGAGTAAAAGTCGAGTTTTATAGAAGACAATTAAAGAACAGGAAATCATTGCACGGAAATAACATTATAATTATAAAACATTAAGGCGGGGACTAATTGTATATGATAAAAGTTGACATTTTATGTCATCTTTCGGCCCTGGCTGGGGCCAGGTCTGGATGACCCAAAATTTACAGGTGAAACCGGTCGGGACAACAAGACGAGGCCCTAGCCAGGCCCTAGTCGGTCGCCGAGTTTCAGCCAGGTCAGGGCCAGGTCGGTAAATTTCTTCATGGGATATTTAATTACTGCTTTTGGTTTTATTATTCCAATCGGAGTTCTATTTTAGCCCTGGTCTGGCCTAATTTGAAGATTTGGAACAGCCCGACCAGGGCCAGGTCAAAATTTTTCCACGGGATAGGCTAGGTCGGGCCAAAGTCGGGCCTATGTCGGTAATTAATAATTCCGTTCAAAAATTTTAACCTGGCTCTGGTTGGGCTGTCCTAAACCTAGCCAGGCCCTGGTCGGACGCCGAGTTTCAGCCAGGTCAGGGCCAGGTCGCTGAATTTCTTCATCGGATATTTAAATTCTGTTTTTGGTTTTATTATTCCAATCGAAGTTCTATTTTAGCCCTGGTCTGGCCTCCTTTGAAGATTTGGAACAGCCCGACCAGGGCCAGGGTAAAATTTTCGCACGGGATAGGCTAGGTCGGGCCAAAGTCGGGCCTATGTAGGTAATTAATAATTCCATTCGAAAATTTTAACCTGGCTCTGGATAGGCTGTCCTGAATCTTCAATGTAGGCCAGGCCAGGGCCCGGTCGGTCGCTATTTTACAACCAGGTCAGGGCCAAGTCAGTGAATTTCTGCCATGAGCTATCTATTATAATTTATAAACTAAAAATTATCGGTCCCTTAAGATAACAAACGACAAATCTTTATATTATTAAAATTACTCCAACCGAAAAAAGTTCCCCCTCAATTTATAAAATACTCATCTGCACAAAAATTTGCACACACATAAAAATTCTTTTCGAATTCCAAAAGAAATCCTTTACATTATGTTAGGTATATGAAAAATGCAAAACTACCAAAACTTTATCTAAAGAATTTCAGGGGATTATTTTTTTTCCTCCCGCAGATATAGAGAGTAAGAGGATATTTTTTTTATATATAAAGTTGGAGAAAGAGATTTTAGTTTCTTCGAATGAATTGAAATGGAATTAAAAGCATATATATATATACCCATCGCCGTCGAGAGTGATGGCAGTGTCGGCCAAAACTCGTAGAACGAGTCCAACGGTCGCCCTGGCATTGCAGTCTATTCCCAACAGACAACTCTCCTCGGCATCCTGTCTTCCAGTACAGGATACCACGACGAGATATCGCGTCCTGCCAGGATGAACAGACTCCAACTTGACTGCCTGAAACGCAAAATAAAAAAATTCCCTCGTTAATCATATACATTTATTAAGCACACGCAGTATGCAAACTACTTCTTTTTATTATTTATTTATTTCTTTATTTATCTATTTATTTATTTGTTTATTAATAGTAATAAATAAATAATTTTTACTAAATTTATAATATAGTTAACAAAATTAAAATCTTTTAGAAAAATTTTTCCAAACACTGGACCAATATTATGTCATTAGTTTAAAATTTTTATTCTGTTGTATTTGAATTTCCCGCCATTATATTCTGTAACTGTCAGACAGTTGGCAAGGGAACTCGTCGCTCATAATCTAGAATTAAAGTTTCTTTAGTTTAAAATGTTTGTTTAATTAATTCTAAAAATCTTGGGGTTAGAATTGTAAGTGGTTTTTACTAATCTTTCTACTATTGGATCGAAACTCTAGTAACTTTTACAAATTATCCGCTTACTTGGAAAAGTCACTAGAGTTTTAGAAAAGCGAGTCATTAATCAATGTAATTTACTAGCTCTAGTAAATTAGTTTTATCACTCTAGTGACAAAACTAGTGACTTTTAATCTACGTTTGACAACAAAAGTTACTAGAGTTTTAAAGAAGCTGTTACTTATTCGAAGCAATAGTTACTAGAGTGTCAAAAATCAAGTGACTTTTACTCTACATTCGTCAACAAAAGTTACTAGGATTTATAAAGGTTCGTTACACAATTAAAAAGTTAAGTGTGACGAAACTCTAGTAACTTTTTCGTTTAATTTTAACAAGAAGTCACCAGAGTGACGAAACTTTAGTAACTTTTAGTTTAATTTTAACAAAAAATGTCACTAGAGTTTTGGAAAGTTTAGTTACTTAAAAAAAATATTCACTAAAGTTACGAAACATAGTAACTTTTTTGTTTAATTTTAAAAAGAGAAATCACTAGAGTGTCAAAACTAGTAAATTTTCATTTAATTTTAATTTTTTTAATTAATTAATTTAATTTTAATTTTAAGAAAAAATGTCACTAAAGTTTTATAAAGTTTAGTTATTAGTTATTAGTTTAGTTATTTCTACTAAAAATAGGGGAAGTTGGTAAAAAAAGGGGAAAAAGAGAAAATAGTCATATAAAAGGGGAGAAAAGGTAAATTTTCTGAAATAGATGGAAAATAGGGAAATGGGCGAAACGCTGTGAAGCTTGCAATATTGGCGATAGAATGGGGTCCAATATTTAAACAATCAACTTCTCACTTTGGAAATATTTCTTGTTTTATTCACTCAGTAATTACACAAGTACTGTTATCGCATTCACTTAACCTACGATCGATTCGGGTCAGAAAATTTCCGATTAATTCCCCGATAAATTCCATGTCAGACAGTGGTAGCCACTGATCCTAAACACTAAATAATGCACAAGTTCTACAAATAAGTGTCGACACATACTCCAAGCCTAATGAAGTCGAGAGGAAAATCTAAAGAAAGCACTGTGTGTGGTTTCTTCGATTGTCGCCAGCAAGTTGGAAATAAATTATCAAAATTCAATCAAAGGCAATAAAAAATGTTAAAAATATAAAATAAAAAAGCAGAGTTTAAAATAAAAAAGCAGAGATTAAAATAAAAAGCAGAGTTTAAAAAAAATTACTAATAAGTAAATTAAAAAAATCAACAAGAAAGTCTTTAATGAAGAAATATTTTGAAATTCGTGCTGAGAAAGTGAAATGGAAAAAAAAGGAAAGACTGTACTGGCAATTCGAGTAGTATTGACATCAAGTTTATAGACTATATATAGTATAGGTATATATATATATATATTTGCAGTGGTTTTATATACGTCTATAAGAGATAAGGCTACCGTCCAGTATCGCCTTTTACGGATAAACCCAATTAGACAAGGCTAGTAACGAGAAAGGCCAAGTGCAACTATTCTAAACAAGTAAAACATCCTGAAAAATACTATTTTTAAATTTTCCCTTACGATTCCAATTTATTACAACTTTTTTACCACAATCTTTTCATTCAAACCCCTTAATTTCTATAAATTAAAATTCCGCTACAAATTTCTAAATTCCTATAAAGTAATTAAAACAAAAATTTTGCCGAGAAATCAGAAAAGAAAAGTTGAAATCAAGAAGAAACTAATTTCTCCAAGATGACCTGCGCGCGCATACTCGAAAATGGCGGAGCAAGTCACAATCAGCTGATGAACGACTATTGCGACTATAACTACTGATTTAGATTTCTAATACAGATTTAGAAGAGAATGGAAAAATTCCATCCTTGATTGATCTGTAGTAAATCCCACCACCAAAAAAAAAATTAAACTATCTTACACTTCGGTCTCGGATAATAAAATTTCTTTCAACATTAATTTATAATCGGGTAAATAATTGCCTTTTCCACAGCATGAGATAATTTTTCAAATAATTTTATAATGGACACGAAATGAGTATTTTTTTTCCGTTACGACGAATCGTTATAAATGTTTAGATGAAAAGTGAAAGCGGAAATAAAATGTGCAGGTGTATAATTTCATTAATGTTCACTCTAATCACTGTAAAACATAAACTTTATATATATTGTAAAATCGTAAGGAAGAACTTTTTACAATTCACTTATTTATTACAACTCTGAGAAAAACGGGACGTTGCATTTCCGGAATTTTATGACTCGTAGCACTTAACCCTATTAACTGCAGAAAAACGGGACGTTGCATTTCCGGAATTTTATGACTCGTAGCACTTAACCCTATTAACTGCACAATTAGTCGAGTCCACTATTAAGAGAGGTTTCATAAAGCAGATCACGTAATGCGCGCTTCCTCTTCTCTTGTGTCTTATGTGCGCCTTTCATCTCGAGATTAAATTTTTTTCGGCTTTATATAAACCATAATTGAAGCGTAATTCATATTATTTTTGTATATTTATATTACGTAAATGGAATATCGCTTTAAAGAAGAAATAATAAAAGAGAAAAATTACAATCTTGAGCCAATATTGGCCCAGGAGTGCGAAAATTGGAAAACTACATTGGGCCAATACTGGCAATAAGTTTGTCAATTATTTAGCCAATCGTCAGTCTTGGCAATTAAATTCTTATATTATTGGAATCTTGGGCCAATATTGGAGCAAAATTCACTGTTTCTACATTGGGCCAATATTGGCGATAAGTTTGTCAAATTATTGAAATCCTGGGCCAATATTGGAGCAAAATTCAATGCTTCTACATTGGGCCAATATTTTTGATAAGTTTGTCAAAATATTGGAATCTTGGGCCAATATTGGCGATAAGTTTGTCAAATATTTAGCCAATCGTCTGCCTTGGCAATTAGATTCTTATATTATAGGAATCTTGGGCCAATATTGGTGCAAAATTTAAATTCAATGTTTCTACATTGGGCCAATATTGGCGATGATTTTGTCAAATTATTGGAATCTTGGGCCAATATTGGGGCAAAATTCAATGTTTCTACATTGGGCCAATATTGTCGATAATTTTGTTAAATTATTGAAATCTTGGGCCAACATTGGTGCAAAATTTAAATTCAATGTTTCTACATTGGGCCAATATTGGCGATAAGTTTGTCAAATATTTAGCCAATCATCAACCTTGGCAATTAAATTTTTATATTATTGGAATCTTGGGCCAATATTGGTGCAAAATTTAAATTCAATGTCTCTACATTGGGCCAATATTGGCCATAAAATTACTCCAATATTTATCCAATTGGGTCAGTTTTGTTCAATGTAACAATTTTTAATGTTAAATGAATATTTTTATTACCAAGTTTGACATTGTCATTGTCCTCGGATGAACTCTGTTATTTATTATTCTTCCCTTTTCATTTGTTACATATTTATCATTGACATTATTTGTCAATAGAGTTGATATTTTCCTTTATTTTTTATCTATACATACGCTTCACGCTACCAGTTTTACATTATTATTATTCTTTTTTTTTTTTTAATTTTTTCTCTCTCTCTATTTTAGGTAATGAATGACTTGAAGAAACAAAACACTTTCACTTTTAAAGAGCAATCGAGTTTAATATTCCTTACTGTGATTTGTGGACATAAAAATGACTTTCCACATATAGTGATTAAAAGTGCATTATAGTTTCGACCCTGGTTTCTCTACTGGCCTTTAAACAAATGTTAAGTGTGAAAACTTACAATGCTATATTGACTTTGACAAACGAAGGCTCGACCGAACTAAGCTTCTAATGTCAACAAATTGTAATTCACTGAAATATATGAAAAAAATTTATTTCCAAGTAAAATTTTATTCTCTTCCACACAATTCTTTCCATGTTGAAAAATGTTTCGAGCCAATATATGAGGCGTGAATAAAGACGCACCCACCACCCTTTCTGAATGTAATTGGATCGTCTTGAGAAAGGTGGAAGCCCTTTTGAATTTCCACTCGACCCTTATGACGCAGAAATCAATTCTCTTTGACGGGGAATCACTTTTATGCACTTTATATTTCAAGATCGCAACAAAAGTGGCTAAGGATACATTTAATTCATTGTATTAAATAAACACACACCTACACGAAGATCAGAATATAATTTTAACAACGTCTTTGTCTTGGAATGTGAATCTCTTTTATGACATTTCAAAACTCTCACTAAAACAGGGGAATTCATCCTTGATAATTAAGTCATATTGGAAATTTTCCAAATTCCAAACCTGTAGAATATCTACTTTGCATATTATAAGTATATTGGAATCTTTTTTTTATTAAACTATATCAATTTTTTCAAAACTTGTCAATAAAGATTAAATTTTGTGATTTGAATGTTGTTGTAAAAAACGTAAACACGTCAACGGATTTTCAACATTAGGCATTTTTTTTTTTTTTTTATTATTTGAAGAGTAGCGTTGCGTCCACTTGAGTGAAGAAAGATAAACAAATCCCAGACTCAAGTTTGATGAAAAAAAGAAAAGGTCTACTGCTATTTGCAGCCGCACGGATTTCCTGTCTTTCACTTTAGCAAAGACACTTTTGAATTTAGAGAAAAAAAGCGCAGTGTTGAATAAACATTGCGTGACGTGGAGAATCTGCTAATAATGTTTGTTATTGACTACACTTTGTATGGTAGTTTTAGATTCGACTTAGACACTGTAACTTGAAAAAAAAACCTAAAAAATACACAACTAATTCACACCTCAATTTATTATTCAATTATACTATTCTTATTCTCCTTTTCTCAATAAATTTTCTACAATTTTCAACTTTTTTGTAATAATTACAAATGAATTATTTTTATTCCACATCGATTGTAGAGTATCATCAGCTGATCAGTGTCTCTCCGCCATTTTCAAGTATGCGCGCGCCGCTAAACAGTGCTGTCACTTTAAAAATTTAACACCCTTCCATTCACAGATGGAAGTAATAGGAATTCTGTGAGAGGAATTTCTGAAATGTACGTTCCTGAAATTAGCTGAAAACAAGTTTTATTGAGTGGAAAACTTCCAATTGAACGACTTGCAAGGTACTGACTTGCAATTCAGAAAAAAAGAAAAAATTACATTGCAATTGAGTATTAATCAATTGTCGACGCTTTTTTGCAAGTGAGTGATTCACTTTTTTTTTGGCTGAAAATGTTTCCCGCATAGAACGGAGGTGAAGGACCTTCTTTTCCCGCCGACCTTGACCATTGTGTGTCTGCAAAATTTCACGTCTCCTGAAACGGTCAGTCTGATTTAATGATTTTGAATAAAAACGATAACACGACGTGATCACGTGATCTTCGGGCGCGCAGGTAGCTCTCTACGCTTATCTGTACCTGAAAGGCTCATCCTTTAAAACCGTTTGAATCGCTAAAGATGGTCCTTCATTTATTCTCCTCTTTTGAAAAGGCATTGAACCCTCACAAGAAGACTGATTGCATGTTTTTCATCTTTACCGTTGGATTTTAATCCCGCTACTGATATTTATCAAAGTGAAAAAATGGCTCTTAATGATAGGACAAAATACATGTAGGTAGAATCATAAAAGTTTTGATTTGTTTAACATATAGAAAATCAATTTTCTCTTCATCAGGAACAAATACAAATATCAAGGTGTGCAATTTTGATTATAATTTTGACATCAAATTTAACTTTGATTTTGCGATTTAAATTTTGATTTAAATTTTGATTTAAATTTTGATTCTGATGCTGACTTTAATTTTGACATTGATTTTAACTTTGATATGGATTTTCAAATACAATTCAAAGTCAAAGACAAAATGAAATTACAAAATTGCACCCGAGGTGGATAATAATTCGTTGTGAATAGCGAAAGTGTTTCGAATCATTGTCGTCGTAGCATTTACGACACAATGATATACCAATAGACACGATCGGCATCTCTTGCTGAAATAATACATCCATTCTTTAAGGAGATTGCTTCTGTTGGGCCAACATGCTTGTATATACGTACATTAAAAAAAAAAGGAAAGATATGTAGCCCCGCATTTCGTATATAAGCGAACCCGCCGCATTGTTATTTTTGTAAGATGATGCATTATGGTATCGGAGTCGAAATGCTGCAAGAGCAACGCGAGTCGTGTGAATTTATTATCCAAACGACGAGAAAGATAAAAGCGATGGGAACCCCATTGAGTTTGCCCGCTCTTTCGTGTTGCATTATATTCACAAGAACTTGTACACCAACTATACGAATTGCCCAGAGTTCGATTCCCTTTCAGTAATAATATATCTGCAAGCGCGTCTCAAACACTTTCACAAGAATCACTTTTTCGATCTTCTAAAATTCTCCTAAATTCACAGCTCATAAAATTTGTTTTAAAAAGGAGTTAAAATTGGGTAAATCTAAACATATATTTCCTAGTTCAATGTTAATTTTTATTAACAAAACAACATTTTAAAATTGTTTTAAATTAAAGTTTATTTAGTTTAAAATGTTTGTTTAATTATTTCTAATATGTTGGGGTTAGAATTGTAAGTGGTATTTACTAATCTTTCTACTATTGAATCGAAACTCTAGTAACTTTTACAAATTATCCGCTTACTTGAAAAAGTTACTGAACTTTAAGAAAAGCGAGTCTTTACTCGATGTAATTTACTAGAGTGTCAAAACTAGTGACTTTTACTCTAAGTTTGGCAACAAAAGTTACGTGACAAAAAATACTAGAGTTTTAAAGAAGCAATTACTTATTCGTAGCAATAGTTACTAGAGTGTCAAGAATCTAGTAACTTACACTTAAAGTAATTTTATAATAAAAATAAGTAATAAACTTATCTAGTAACTTAATCCAGTAACTTAAGTTACTGGACTTAAACACTGTAACTTAAACTTAATAAAATCTAGTAACTTAAATTATTTAATAAGCGATTAAAATATCAAACTAACTTAAACTCTAGTATACCTTTTCGTTGAATTTTAACAATAAAATTCACTACAATTTTAGAAAGTTTAGTCACTCAATAAAATATCAACTAAAGTGATGAACCTCTAGTAACTTTTACGCTACATTTGTCCAACAAAAGTTACTACGATTTATAAAACTTTGTTACACAATTTAAAAGTTACTAGAGTGACGAAACTCTGGTAACTTTTTCGTTTAATTTTAACAAAAAATTCACTAGAGTAACACAGACTTTAAAGTCTGTAAAATTGGTTAAAAAAGGGAAAATAAGGTAAATTTTAAATTTAAAAAGGAGTTAAAATAGGGGAAAATTATTTGTAACAATGTTAGGTAAATAAATAAATAAATATTGAATCCTTCTACTAATGGATCGAAACTCTAGTTACTTTTAAAAATTATCCGCCTTCTTGGAATAGTTACTAGAGTTTTAGAAAAGCGAGTCATTACTCAATGTACTTAACTGGAGTGACGAAATTAGTGACATTTACTCTACGTTTAGCAACAAAAAGTTACTAGGATATATAAGGATCGTTGCAAAATTTAAAAATTACTAGAGTGACAAATGTTTAGTAACACTACTCTTACGTTTAATAGAATAGTTTTATTTTTATAGCGAAACAAGTCTAGTAATAGTTTCTTTAACATTCCGTGAGAAAAATTACTGGAGATTTAAAGAAGCTATCTATTTATTGAAGTAATAGTTACTAGAGTGACGAAACTCTAGTGAATTTTATTCTACATTTGTCAACAAAAGTTACTGGGATTTATTAAAGGTTCGTTACACAATTTATATTTTACAAGATCGACGAAAATCTAGTAACTTTTTCGTTTAATTTTATCATGAAAAGTCACTAGATTAATGAAACTCTAGTAACTTTTCGTTTAATTTTAGCAACAAAAGTCACTAGATTTTAGAAAGTTTAGTTACTAAACAAAACAGTCACTAAGTGACGAAACTCTAGTGAATTTTATTCTACATTTGCCAACAAAAGTTACTAGGATTTATAAAGGTTCGTTTCACAATTTATATTGTACAAGATCGACGAAAATCTAGTAACTTTTTCGTTTAATTTTGTCATGAAAAGTCACTAGATTAATGAAACTCTAGTAACTTTTCGTTTAATTTTAGCAACAAAAGTCACTAGAGTTTTAGAAAGTTTTAGGAAGTGGGTAAAAAAAGGAGGAAAAGGGGAAATATTCATAAAATAGGGGAGAAAAGCTGAATTTTCAGAAATAGAGGAAAATCATATGGAATTTTCATATTCTAAAGTGATAACGATTTTAAAGGATTAATAATGGGAAATGTTTATCGAATATTTCATCGAAACGGTATAAACTTGAACCGAAAACTATTTATGTAATTTGCATTCTGTATTTGGATCAGACAGTCACGTGGACCACATTACTACAAACGTGATTGGAACAGAAATGGTGTCCTTGAATAGCGTTTAGAGAAGCGAGTGCGAAGGCAAACGAAAGTTTACTGTTGCGGTTAACGGTTCACATCCACTAAAGAATAACGGATCGGCCAAGGTTCAAGGTGTGTCCTGTCGTAAAAGATTCAGTGCCAATTTCATACACAATGCGTTGCTACACACTCTTCCGCGAATGTCATAAATTGCAGTCTATCATCAGCAAGTTGACTGGAAAATTTGCAGAAATACCCTAATCACATTATAAAACACACGACTTAATAAAAATGCAAAAGCATCTAATCTTAAGATTCCTAATTATCGTAAATTTTGATTTTCTGTTAAAATAAAATTCAAAGTCAAAGACAAAATAAAATTACCTCCTCTATACTGAAATTATTCCGCCCAACGAAGCTAATTCACCAATAGTGAATAATTGTAACAAATCCTTATACAATATTTCTGCGGTATATTATAATAATTCTTGATGTCAGAATTCAACATCTTCTAATCGATTCCACGATCTGTTTCCTCTCTTGCGTTCGCGAGTGACATATATAGTGCGACCCACTTGCATAAAACATCCAAGGGAAATAAATATGCGGTGGTTGTTATGCGCAAGAGGGAGAAAACTGCGCATTAATATTGTCAAGTGATATTGCGATTTTATCTTATCGGTGCGCATGTTTTACATTAATGTCATTCTTGTGCGCGTTGGACAAATAAAACCGAGTTGAGTTTATAATATGCTAAGAGTTTGGTTGAAGCATCGCACACAGAGGGGAAAATGAACTTGCCTTAGGTCGAATATGTCGTGAAAAGTTCTTGCAAAAGGGTCAAACGACCTCGAGGATAGTGCTGACTGTATGGAGGAACAGGGACGATAACATCTCCAGACGGTCGTTCCTCCTGTTCTCAGACAACTCTGCGACGCTTCTTCACGACCTTGAATAATATGCGAATCACCTCTAAGAGCAAAACAAGTCGAGGTCAAGTTGCCTTTGTCTACGAATTTCTTCATTTTGACGTCGACCGATTGTAAATGACTTTCAAGTGGAGAAATTCCGAATTTCTGATTGGGAATTGAACCAAATCTGTGCACAACCTTGAGCCAGTATTGGCCCAAGTTTGCGAGTGTAGAAAATAATGTCAGACCTCGATTGAACCAAGATTGACCCCCAAATTCTACTGCAATATTGGCTAAATATTGGCCTAAGGGTGCGAAAGTAGAAAATAGTACCAGGCCTCGATTGGGCCAATATTGACCCAAGGTTTTGTAAAACGAGACTCAAGACTGCCAAAGTAGAAACTACAGCCAATCATCACTTGTACCCGTATTGACCCTAGATTCCAATAGTATAAAAAGTACCAAGGCTGACGATTGGCCAAATATTGACAGTCACTAATTGCCAATATTGGCCCAATGCAATGCCAAGTCTGGACTTTAATTTTTTTCCAATGTTGACTCAAGATTTCAATAATATAAAAATCGAATTGCCAAGGTTGACGATTGGTTAAATATTTGACCGACACTTATTGCCAGTTTTCCCCCAATGTAGAAATCAATGCAATTCTAAGCCTGGAATATAAATATTGTACCAAAACTGACTCAAGATTTTAATAATATCAAAAACTAATTGCCAAGGTTGATGATTGGTTAATTATTGCACCGTCACTCACTGCCAGTTTTGCGCCAATGTAGAAATCAATGCAATTCTAAGCCTGTAATTTAAATATTAGACCAATATTGGCTGAGGATTTCAAGAAAAATCTAATTCCCAAGGCAATAAATGGGCTAAATATTGCACCAATACTCATTGCCAATATTGGCCCAATGTAGAAACCAATATTGACCCAAGATTTCAATAATATAAGAATCAAATTGGCAAAATATTGGACCAACTTATCGCCAATATCGACCCAAGATTCCAACCAAATTGGCTGAATATTGGCCCGAGGATAATATTATAATTATTATAATTACAGAAAATTATTTCGCCTGTGATTCTAGTCCTGGATAAATATTGGTCACAATTTTTATGATACAAGATCTATATCTCAGAGTTTCACTTTTAATATTTATCAAGTGTCTAATGTATAGTTAAAAAATTAAATTCTTCACAAACTTTTTCTTTTATTGCCATGTGTCATAAATTTAAACCGCAGAAAACTAAATCTGATGAATTTAATTAAAAACACATTTGTGTATTCGACATGCAACGAAAGTTATAATCAAAAGAAAAACTTTATTATAAAGAAACGGGGTTAATATTCTACTTTCTCTCTTCGAATTTAGATTTGATTAATAGATCAATTAAAGTCCCATTACGTGTCTTGCCTGCCGGATAAATTTATTATGTAATGTAAATTTTTTATTGATTCTAATACAACACTTGACTTTTATACTGCGTAATTGAACAATTTCCTAGATATGGAAATAAAAAATATTACCCTCATTCATTTTTTGTACAATATAATTACAAAATCTACCAAGTATATAAAATTATAAATATTAACTATCTCTAAATTTATTAAAAATAGTAAAAAGTCGTCCACTAATCATTAATAATAATGATTTTTAGTAATTTTTAGGAAAAAATTTATTTAAAAACAAATTTTTTTAATTAGTAAGAAAAAAGGATTTTTTACAATAATTATAATAACAATGTAATATATACCTAATATAATATAATTATAATAATATAATTGCAATAATTATACTATATTTGTAATAATAATTTCTTTTCTTTCTGTAAATATTTGAAAAATTGTGATTCAACATCAGGAAAATGATAATTTATAAGAAAAAAAGACACTTAAAATTGAATTGTTATCGTATTTGTATTAAATGAAATTGGTTCGATCTAGGAACGCGTGCCACGATATTATCAATGCGCACGAAACGAATCAATTACAGACGTAAATTAGAATGATAGGACGATAGTGATTTTTACGATGAAGGGAGAATTTACTTTTTCGTCTTTCGTATTTATTCTGAAATTGGTTTCTCACGACCTTTAGACTTGGCCTAATTCGAGAAAATTTCCCCTTCCATCGCAATTTGAAACGCACGAATAAGCCCTAAAAGTCATTATTTAGAATTTTCGCAGTAAATTGAATTTTATTAGAGAGAATTTTCATTATTCCGATTTTTCTTTAATCGACTTTAACTTGATTTGAATTTTTCGTTTTTTACTTAACAAAATTTTCATGTAATTAAATTATCATTTAACAGAATTTCTCTATTTAAGCGAATTTTTTTATTAGAAGAATTCTTATTTGTATGAATTTTTATTTAGCAAAATTCTCTTTTCTGTGAAATTAAAATTCTGCTTTATAAAAATTCATTCAAATTTTAAGAATTCTGCTAAATAAAAAGTGGGTTAAATACGCAAATTCTGCTAAATGATAATTTAGTTACATAAAAAATTCTGTTAAAAGTAAAAATTCAGATTAACTTAATGTCGATTAAACAAAAATTCAAATAATGAAAATTCGGCTATAGGAAAATTATGTCTAATGAACACAAATCAACTTTATTTAGCCAAGAGTGTGACCTTTGAAATTAAATTATTTAGAAGTTTATACCTTTATCGCTAATTTCGTGGAAATTTGAGAAATATCGTTTCGCTCTCTTCTGGACATACATTTCTAGTTAAGATCTTCTTTTTCATCATAGTTGAAAAAATTATCGCCTCTCCTTATATATACCCAAACCAGTCGAAAACAAACCTTCGCACTGTGATCATCTAAAATTGTTCTCAAAAACAGAAAAGTGAACCTTAAGCTAAAAGTGAAGGAAAATTACTGCTAGAATGAACATAAATAAAGGTTAGTTGCATCAAAATACAGAATTTTTCCCCACTAAAATTTTTACAAAAAAAGTATCAAAAATTTGTAATTCTTTGTTTGATTTTAGAACCAGAAAATGACAACAGTCAAATTTTATTTTTAACAAGACAAGAAATCTTCTGTATTATAAAAGAGAATGTTCCTTTTCTTGCTTCTAAAGTCGCTTGTGAAAAATTGGAAACCCATTTGTCGCAAATATTACACTCATCCTATACTTTATCAACAAGTGAGAAAAGACACGTTCAAAGATTATTTTCTACCATGCGACAAAAATGGATAAAAGCACGTCGAGATTGGAAAAGATTTTTGAATCATAATTCAGAATGGTTGAAAAAAAAAGTTGCCTTTAATCAAAATCAAATTAAAACGACTGAAATAATCATTAATGATCAAAATATTTCCCATACAACACTGGAAACCGTTTCTGTTACAAGTGAAAAATGTGATGAAATAACAACAGAAAAAATTCGGTAAGTCCTTTTACGCAAAACTTGAATAATTATTTCTTGAAAATAGTAAACATTTTTTGATTATTTCTTAACAGGTCAGAATTTTCATCTGAAGAAGCACTTTCGTTGATTGTTGACAACAAATTAACCCGGAATCAGTACGAAGGATTAAGAGAAGTGAGTTTACGACACAATTGCAAATTGTATCCATCGTATAAAGAAGTACTAAACGCGAAGAAAAAATCCTATCCTGGTAAATCGAGTTTCATTTTTACTGAAACTAGTGCTAAAGTCGAATTACAAGATTTGTTGGACCACACAGTTAATCGAATTCTAATGATGAAATTGGACCTTATTCAAAGTTTTTCATCAGAAAGAATAGATAATTTACACTTGGTATGTAAATGGATATCGGATGATGGAAATTTTAAGTCAAGAAGACATCAACAATCAACAAATGCTGACACAAGAGAAACAGATGCAAACATTCTCCTAATTTATCTTATACCTTTGGAACTTGTAGCAATTCGTGAAGGTTTTGAAAATCTCATCATCTGGAATAATGTGAAATCATTCTCACAACAATTCTTCAGACCAATAAAAATTGACTTCTCGCGACAGAAAGACGACATTGAAGAAATCAAGAGAAAACAATCACAAATTGTACCATTCACAACAATCAAAAATGGAAAGGAAATAATGGTCTCTTATGATCTTACATTAATTACCCTCGACAATGAAATTCCCCACGAGATAAATTGCGACAATTGTAATGCAATTCTAAATCAAGATTTTCAATCATCATCATCCATCAAGAAGAGATTTTCCCAGCAGGTTTTCACGAATCGTCTATTGTGGATTCATTTTCTCGAATGTTGTTTAAACATCTCCGTTAGTCTCGAGGTGAAAAAATTTCCAACTCAGGATGAAAGGGAAATGTTAAAAATAGAAATGAGAAGGAAAAACATTGAGAAAGGTTTTCATCAGCAATTGGGAATTATTCTTTCTGAATTATTAAAAAATGACAACATTTGTGAAAATACTGCGAAGCAATTTTTCAAAAATTTTTCAACATCTGCATCAATCACGGGCTTAAATAAAGATCTTATTAAGCGATTTTTTGTAATACTACAAACAATATCGAGTGGTTATGAAATCAATTTGATGAAATTTAAGGAATACACGTTAAAAACAGCTCGACAATTTTTCGCCTTGTATCCATGGTTTTTTTTGCCTGATTCAATACATCAATTATTGGTTCATAGTGATGAATTTTTAAATACGATTCTATTGTCAACGGGACAAATGAAAGAGAATGTATGGAAAACGTACAAAAAATATCAACGGGACTGTAATAGTGAGAGAAGAAGGAAAAAAAAGAAGAAGAAGATGATGATGGAGAATCTCTTTTTACATTTGTTGGTCTCATCAGATCCGTGTATTTCAAGTTTTGGAAGAATGCGTCATAAGGAATTGAAATCACTACCAGTGGAAACGATTCAACTTCTTAGATTGTCCGACGATTTGAGAACTTCATTCAGAACTGATTTATCCGATTCCGCTACGGATGATTCAACAGATGATGACGTGTAATCTGCTGTTTTCTATTTCTTTTTTTCCATTTTTTGTTCATACTCCAGCCTCTTTTATTTTTAAGGATGCTGTTAAAATTTGTGATCCACATTAAAACGATCGCAATTAAAATCGTTAAATTGAAAATTTAAATGATAAAATATTTCTTTCTTTGTATTACTTTCTATTGATCTTTTTATATATCATATGTATATGAAATATATAAAATTCAAACAAACAAAGAGATTTTTTAATTAATATAGATATTTAAACCTATTTTTACAGATACAGACCTCGGATCGACTTTAATAAGTCCAAAAAAAATATAACAATAAAAAAAATTGTAGAAAAAAGTTGGAAAAAGTAATATTTTATCAAAATATGTGGCAAAAAGTTGCATTTTTTGGGAAACGAGTCAGAAAAAGTCGAAAAAGTTGTATTTTATCAAAATAAGATGCAAAAAGTCAGAAAAAATACAAGAAATCGAATTTTATCAAAATAAATTTCAAAAAGTTGCATTTTTTGTTGAAAAAAATCTGAAAAAGTCAGAAAAGTTGTATTTTATCAAAATAAATTGCAAAAAGTTGCATTTTTTGTTGAAAAAAGAGTAAGATAAAGTCGATAAAGTCGTATTTTGTCAAAAAAGCCTCAAAAAGTTGCATTTTTTGAGAAAAAAGAGTCAGAAAAAGTCGATAAAGTCGTATTTTGTCAAAAAAGCCTCAAAAAGTTGCATTTTTTGAGAAAAAAGAGTCAGAAAAAGTCGATAAAGTCGTCTTTTTTCAAAAAAAAGTCTCAAAAAATTGAAATTTTTGGGAAACAAGCCAGAAAAAGTCGAAAAGTTGTATTTTATCAAAATAAGATGCAAAAAGTCACAAAAAATAGAAGAATCGAATTTTATCAAAATAAATCTCAAAAAGTTGCATTTTTTGTTGAAAAAAGAGTAAGAAAAAGTCGATAAAGTCGTATTTTGTCAAAAAAAGTCTCAAAAAGTTGCAATATTTGGAAAAAGAGTCAGAAAAAATCAGAAAAGGTCGAAAAAATCAGATTATATCAAAATAAGTCCCAAAAATTGGAATTTTTTGTAAAAAGAAGTCAGAAAAAGTCGGAAAATACGTTCAATCCGAGACCTACACCTTAATAATTTTCCTCTCCTTCATACTGCATTATTACTAATTATATAGTCCATTTGATTACTATTTTCCTTTAGACGACACACTGTCTGGATTTCATGATTTGCAGGGTGTGTCAGTTCCATAGCAATAAACAAGTTTTAGCTACTATAAAACAAGGTAGAACCAGTACTGGCCATTGGCTACGTCCTTGTTTACATTCATCGTGCTTCTCTCTCTCTCTCTCTCTCCCTTTCCTTGAATAGCAAAATGAGTAGGAAGACCTGCCTTTGTATGTAAACGGGTCGTCATCAAATAAGAACGAGATCAAACATCGACAAATAATCAATATCGACATATATTTATCTCGTTTATCGGGCAAGCGCATTCACATTACGAGAGCATCGAACTTTAGAAATCACAATAAAGCATCATAAGTTACATAGTATGTAGGAAGTGATACGCGCTTTTCGAAACCTTTGCACCCAGTAAATATATATATATGAAAGAGACGCTAAATTCCCCTGATATTCCATAGATTATTGCCACGTGCGCAGTTTGGTACTGCACACACGTCATATGCATATTACTCTCGAATTTATTAATATTAATCAGTTTCAATGATTATTAATTGCCATATGTCCATTTCTGACTTTTTGGAATATTTTTATTTTCAAATTACACATTAGTATCACTGGAGCTTTCCTTCTTCTTCTTCTTCTTCTACTTCATAGAAAAAAACTATAATTTAAGGTTATGTTAGATTTTCTAGAGCAGTTTAAGATTTCAGGTTCGCAGCAACTGTTAAAAATGTTTGTTTAATTTTTTGTAACAACTCTGGGGGTTAGAATTTTAACTGCGGTATTTACTTGAATCTTTCTACTAATGGAACGAAACTCTAGTAACTTTTA
>JUFY01013656.1:0-12505 GCA_001855655.1 Leptopilina clavipes
ACAAAAATAAAATATAAATTTTTTTTATGAATAATTCGTATCAAATAATACGAATAATAATAAAAAATTTAAAAACAATAAAGGAACGATAAATGAAAGTGAAACTGTTGTGGAAAGTAGAAATTTTAACCCGCAGACATTGTTATCCGTTAATTAGTAATGGACTAAAATTGTTATCAATTATATAAGCGTGAAGTATGCCATCTCATATTTAAATACATTTTGACGTCGAAGATTTTTTTACAGAAATACTTTTATAGAAATACTTTTGTAAAAGACCTCAAACTTTTGTTAATATTATTACTGGATTATAGGCAAACTATTTTTATTATTACGGGATTATATTATTATTATTATTATTATTATTTTTATTATTATTTTTATTATTAGTATTATTCAATATTATTATTTTTACTACAATCTGAGTTATAAATAGAATGCTTGTACATTTATTAATCAAGTGGCATTTATCGCATTTATCTTAATCTTTTATTCTAATAGGACGCTGCTTTGTGTTGACCTTTCCTTGCATAGTTTACATAGATTTCAAAGCAATAAATATATTCCCACTTTTTTCAGTCCCTCATATAAGAATAATTTTTTTCAATAAATTTTATTTTCTCCATTTTCCTGCATTTCCTGCATTTCCTGACCTTTCCTTATTATATAATTCTCACACTTTTTCTCAAATTTAAATGCATATTTAAAAGTAATGAAATATTTTAATTGAAAAATTTGCATTATAGTTATCTATACATAGTATAGATTTTTTCCTAGAGTTTTTTTTTTTTTTTTTTTAATTGTCACTATTGAAACTAATTTTATGACTTTAGTGTATATTGGAACGTTGGAAGACTATTTCCCGATGAAATTTAATTCTATTTAGAAAAACAATTTTTTTTCTTTTCAGAAACAATGTTAACGTCGAGGGTGCAACTCACAAGCAGGTAGTCGACCTGATAAAGTCCGGAGGCGATGTTTTGACCTTAACTGTGATCTCAGTAACACCACAGGAAGCAGAGAGATTGGAACCATGCGAGGATATAAGGTACACTTTTCCTCTTTTTATATAAAAAGAAGATCCAATTTCGTTTATTTGCAAATCAACTTTACTGTAGACTTGCAAAATTCAAAATGCACTTTTTTTTGCAAAAGAGTAAAAAATAGAATAACAATTTTTCTTAAGAAACTTAAAAACGAAAGATAGTTTTTTCTTTTCATAGCATCTGCTTTATGAATCAAATTATAATATATTAATTTAACAAACCTATATTTATAGACATAAATATTTTCTTTTATTACTTTATGAAAAATATTGTATGTATTTAATAGTCATAAAAATTTTCTTTTCTTTCCAGTTATGCTTCGGTGGATTACAGTGAGAAGAGATCTTTACCAATTAGTGTACCGGATTACCATGTTCGCGAAAGAAAACATGAGCGGTATGTCGTTTTTAATGTTCACATGGCAGGACGTCATTTGTGCTCTCGTCGTTATCGAGAATTTGCCGCACTCCATATGGCCTTGAAAAAGGAATTCATTGGATTCAACTTTCCTAAATTACCCGGAAAATGGCCTTTCCAGTGAGTTATCACTTTTTACCAACATTTTCTTTTTTCTATTATTACTGTTATGGAAAATTTATCCTCTTGACAATAATAAGAAATGGAAAAAAATTTTTTGATTCGTTTTAATTAAAAATTATTTTTATTATAACTTATAACGCACAAGAAATATTAATTCATTAATATTTCAGTAAAAAAAAACCACGTTGGCATATCAATGCGGATTTTTCAGTAGTCCCTGTATGTAATTATTTCTGAAAATTTTAAACTATTAAGCAAAAAAGTATTTCTTCTTTGACTAGGTTTTTAAGGACCAATTAAATGTAGAAACGAAAGGAAAGTTAATTAGAGTATTTGATTTAACGTCAGTTTCAGTTTTAATACTTTTTATCGAACGATTTTTATGAGAATAAATTTCTACTGGAAATAATAATAATAATAATAATAATAATAATAATAATAATAATAATAGTAATAATAATAATAGTAATAATAATAATAATAATAATAGTAATAATAATAATAATAGTAATAATTTATATAAATAAAATTTAGAAACTGATAAAGAGTAACGCATTATATGTAAAAATGTTAAAACATAAAATAGTATCTAAATTTTGTAAGCAGAGATAAAATATGAGTCAAAGTTTTGAGAGAAAAAAAAAGACTGCTTAAAACTTCCAAACAGGTAAAATGATACGTAATATTTTTCAAACAGATAAAAAGATAAAAATGATGATAAAAGTTTTAAGCTTTTAGAATCTGCTTTTCAACCAGTTGAAAGCAAATTAGTTGTCTGTTTTTTTAATGCAGAGAATCGACAGTTCACGTAGTTTAAAAACCCGATTTAAATCTATATAGCTATTAATCTCTTGAATATAAAAGATTCATGATTCGTATTCTATCGGAACTTTTCATTATTCAAGGGAGAAAATCACCAATACTTCCCGTTATGCATTTGTATGTATAAAACTCAATAACGAAAAGAATCAAAGTCAATTAAAAAATATTTGCTTTCAAACGTTTAATTAAGTTTCAGTAAATTTCGAAAATATGGTCTTATAAATATTTTTCATTATGATTATTATTTAATTCGATGATAATTATTTACAACTAAAAAATAATTTTTACTATTTTTTCATAATTTCATAATCAAAATATTAATAAATGATTTACTATGTTAATTTAAGAATTTATTTACAAGCTTTTATTTTTTAGGAATTGATAAAGAAATTGAATGACATTATTCAAAAATGCGAAACAAAAGTAATTTTTTGAATTAACAAGTGAAAAAAATGTTTGCAGATTAAGCGAGCAGCAATTAGATGCAAGAAGACGGGGATTGGAACAGTATTTAGAAAAAGTTTGTGCAGTTAGAGTGATAGCTGAAAGTGATGCAATGCAGGAATTTCTCACAGACAGATTAGAAGAGGATGGTGATCAAGGACCTGCAGTGGATTTGAAAATTCTACTTCCCGATCGAGAAGTTGTTACCGTTACTGTTGCTAAAGCAGCGCCCGTAAAGGATGTCTACGATGCTGTTTGCTGTCGAGTTGGATTAGACGCGGAGACTGCAAAATACTTTTATCTTTTCGAAATCGTCGAATATAATTTCGGTACTCAATTTTTCATTATATTGTTATTTGAAAAAAAAAAAATTTTTTTTAAATACAGATACGCATAAGTACAAAAATTCAAGACTTCGGGAAAATTCCGTCTGACCAGAACTGACTTTTTCTAAGACTGAAACTTAAATTACGGTAAATTAATGTCTGACAAAGTCTCTTTTACTACTGATATTAAAACAACTAGACTTTAGAAGTTGGCTGACTAAAACTGCCTCTAACTACTGACTCTGAATTTACAAAAATTTGGAAGATAGAAAATTTGATAAAAGATAAAAATTTGGAGATATATCATTGAAGCTACTACTTGTACAAAACATTCAAGAATTCTGTCCTACTAAAATTGCCTCTTACTACTGATTTTCGTACTAAAATTACAAGAATTTAGTTTGACTAAAACTTTCACTACTTGTATAAGTAGAAAAAATTTCGCTAGAATTAAAAAAATTTTTTTCAAAAGAAAAAATTTCAATTGCTAACTATTATAAAAAATTTTCTAAATCAATTTATTTTTTTCAGAGAGAAAATTGCAATCACATGAACATCCACACACCTTGTACATTCAGAATTATTCAACGGCAAGTGCAACTTGCCTATGCATAAGAAGATGGCTCTTTAATATTTCTAGACCCCTCAGCGAGCAGGCATTAACGTGGATATTTTGGCAAACTGTCGATGAAGTTAATAGGGGACATATTTCTGCTGGCGAGAGACTCTATCAACTCAAGGCATTGCAAGATGCTTCCAGGAAACATGAGGTAAAATTACAAATAGTTAAAATTTATCTATTCTATTTTTTTGTAATAAAAAAAAATATTTATGTTTGTAAAACTTGCAATAGAGAATTAAAATTTTTCAATATAAATATTATAAATAGTAAATTAAAATAAAATACAATTTTATTTTTTTAGTATCTGAAATTAGCTCGTGAATTAAGTGGCTATGGTGATATTGTATTTCCTCATTGTGCTTGTGATTCGAGAAAAGAGGGTCACGTGGTTGCGGCAGTTGGTACCGCGTCATTTAAATTGCATGCCGCAAAAGAAGATGGCACCTTAGAATCGCAAGTAGTCGAATTTCAATGGAATACCATAACTCGATGGGAAACCGATGAGGAGGGTATGGCCTTTTGCTTCCAATACACAAGGTCCGATAATCGCCCACCTCGTTGGCTCAAAGTCTTCACCCCCTATGTAAGTAATTTTCCCTTAAAGTTTAAATTTACCTGATTTATTCATTAAAATATATATAAATTAATTTCTTTAATTAAATTCATTATCAAGTGTTTTCAAATAATTAAATTTCTTTTCTAAGTCTTTTTTTATTATTAATTATTAATTATTAATCATTAATCTCCCGCTACCATTTTCAGTTTACGTTCCTGGCGGATTGTTTCGATCGAATATCCGAGGAGGCAAAATGGGACGATTCGGGCGAATGACGAAATGCAAAAAAATAAGTACGTTTCTTAATTTTCTTTATAAAAAAAAATCCTCGCGTGTATGCATTGTGTTTGCCCGCAATGCATACAAACGAATCCTCGAAACTTCTATTAATAAACATTATATAATTTTGCGTTTAATCGACAAGGATCTGAGGCAAGAATTGTTAGGAAAAAAAAATTCTAAATAATAGCGCAGTTATAATAGAAACTTTTATCAATATGAGATTAAAGTTTATGAATTTTTAAATTATAAAAACCAGTTGAACATGGCAAAAACATTATTTTAATAATGATGCGTTAGTTAAATTTTACGTTAGATGCACTTTATTCCCTAATATATGTATAAAAATAAATATTATGCAAAGCAGTCTTTCGTTTCCGTAAATAATAATTATATTATTAATAATGAGGAAACAATAGTATTCTATGTAAGACAAGAAAAAAAGGCACAATAAATACATAGTCGCCTATTATTCATAATTCACTTGGCCTACTAGAAAAAAAGTAAATTAATTTTTTCTTTACAGCAAATAAGAAAAATGAAGTTATTTCCTTATTAGCATATTTTCATATTTTTTTTTTAGAAACGATAAAGAAGAATTACCTATTATTATTATTACTAACATAGATGAGCCATGAATCATTCTGCTATCCAACTTTTAATATTTTTCTTTTTTTTCCAATTTATTTTTATTTCATTCTTAACCTTCGTTTAATTAAATAATCTTTTAAGTCATCATAGATGAATTTTTTTCCAATAGTGTACAAAACTCTTAAATTATAATTTTTATGATACTTAAATTCTTTACTAAGATTGAATTAAATCTAAAGTTAGAAAAATAATTTTTAAATATATAATTAATTTTATAATTGTGCCATAAGACTGTTAATATTTCTCAAAGAAATATATATAACAATTTTTTAAAAAATATTTTGCCAATGTTACTAAAAAGTGAAACTGTAAAATTTTTTTCTGTTAATTAGTGCCATAATTTAAAAACAAATTTTTAAAATGAAATAAGTCATTTTTATTCGTATGTATTTATGTAAAAAAAAATTGGACAGCAGAATGATAAGAAATCTCGTATTACATAGTATTTTATCATATACACTGTTTATTATATTTTCCAGATATAAATACACAGTACAATTAGCAAAAATTGTGTGCTCATAATTATTATACGATAATTACTTAAGTCCTCTTAATTAAAAGTTGTCCAAATTATTTTAAGTTCAAATAATTTAAACACAAAATTATAATAATAATAATTTTATAAAATCCTCAAAATCGAGAAAAGAAATTTAATTTTTTTTCCAATTTCATTTTAATCTTTTGGATTTTAATTATATGACTGAAAATTAATTTAAAAATTTATATAATGTTATCGATTATTTAATTATAGGTACTAAATATACTAAATTCTTATGGAAATAAGAATTCCATAAATATATGGAAAAAATAAATTTTGTTGAATTTGTTTCCGAATAAAAGAAATGAATGATTTTTGAATATTACTTTTATTAGGAAGACTTAATTAATAAAAATAATAATAATAATTATATCGATATTCTAAATGAAAAAAATAATTTTGTTTGTGTACAAAATTATTTTCGTTGAGAAGAGAATTAATACTCACTTTATTATGTATAAAAATTAAAAATAATAAGACAGGTACTGATAATAATGAATCTTTACCGTAAAAGTATACAATCGCAAAAATAGCGATTTTCATTAGGTAGAACTTAGAAGATTCTAGGACGAGTGTTATTTTAAGATATCTGTGTAATTTCTTTTTTGCTTTTGAGTTTTCTCATGAAAAAAGATCCGTTTTATAGTAGAGTACAATTAAATTCTCTATTTTTATTTCTTAAATTAACACTTTCCAATTATCAGTTTTTTTTTATAATCTCACATCATTTGTTATTCAAAGATATATTGTAGATGGAAAGTCATTTAATTGTAAGAAAATCAAATTCTTTTAGCAGCAATTTTGTCACATTTTTAAATTCTGCTTGGCTACCTTACATTTTCATTTTTGCCATTCACATTATTATGAAAAAGTAATAAAAAATATTTATTAAATACTCTAATTTATTGGTTTTAAAATATTTTAATAAATGTGAAACTTCGCAATGAAATGAACAATATAATATGAAAAATTACTTTGCCTTCTAAAAAGATATTTAAATTATTAAAACATATAATTATTTCAAACATTCCTGATTAATTGTTAATAAAGAAAGAATTTATTTTTTTGATGTTTATTATAAGTTAAAATGAAAAATGAATATTATAATTTCTTCGAAATTTGAAAAAAAATAATAGTGTTTGACTGTTTATTTAAAACAGTGGAAGAATTAACAAATAAATAAATTTTATAAATGAAAGAAAAAGTAAGCGGAAAATAATAATTACGAAATAATCGCAACATTTGTAACAATCGAGAATTTACAATCATAAAATTTCCTCATTGTAATTTTTGGAAATATTGTTGACTTTCTTAGTTACATTATCTTCAGATGTGTTTTAAAAAATGTTTTATAATCTTTAAATGTTTCATTATATATTAATTTTTATCAACAACAATAATATAATTATTAATTACTATAAATAATTTTAAAAATAACTTTAAACAAAGTTTTTTAAAGTTAAAACTTTATTAATTACAAAAAATTTTATTAAATTTTATTAAAATTTAAATAATTTTATTAGAAACAAATTATTTATTGAAAAATTTTAATAGAATATGTATTTTGTTGAATGTTTCTTGTTGTCTGAAAATTTTGAAACTAAAAAAGTCAGTGAAGAAATTCATTAAAAAAAATATATATATATTATATAGGTATTACCCTTGAAAATGTTTTAATGTTAATTTGCGTGAATAATATGTAAACTGTATAATGGATCTTAGAATCCGGAGAAATTGATAATGTAAATAGTCAGACAAATATAAATTTATTGCATAATAAATAATTGTAAAAGAGTTTAGGTAGTGATAAAAATAATAATTTTTCGTGTTATGTGTAAACGTCTTTGATGGAATTATTTTCTTTTTTTGTTTCAAAAGAAAACTGTAAATATGAAGAAGTGATAATAAAAAAAAATCTGTATTCATTGCGAGCAATCAATATTGAACAAAAATGCATTGTAAATGAAATACACTGAATCTTTTCTCATTCCAGTGAATTTGAAAATTCAAAACTCATTCTTGTACAAGATTTTCAGAAATCGTAAGCAGTACAAAAAAAAATTAATCGAAGTGTTTTCATTTTCTTAGAAATAAATTTTTTTTTAATCCATAAAAAAAATGAGGGGCGATTTCATGAATTTTAAATAGAAAAAAGAAAAAATGTCAATTGTATTTAATTGAGACATATCCAATTTTTCTTTATTAAAAAATCGTCGCTCATTTTTAAGCCGCAGATTTGTAATTGTTAATAGAGAAAAAGTTTATAAAAGTAACTTTTAAAAATGTGCCAATATAAAATATAAAATTTGCAAGAAAATTGAATTTCAACGTAACAAAATATTTCATTTTCATATTAAAAATTATAATAAATAATCCAAATTCAATGTATTGGCACATAACTAAACATCTTTAAGGCCATAGAAATAATTTTTAGACATTGAGTCCCATACCGATTATTTTCACAATTTTTTTTTATGCTTTAAATCTGTTTTGTACGATAAATAACTGATAATCCGGTCGTACTGTATTGAATGTATTAAAAACTAAAAAGACACAAGACACGATTTAGAATAATTTTGTTCACTGAATAAACTGTACATGAAATTTTTATTACGGGATTTAGTAATTAAGATTTAATATTAATTTAGTAATAAGTGCAATATAAAATTATAATTGATCCACATTTTATTTTAATGCGAAAAATGAAAAATAATTATTATAATATTAAGAATTATTATTCGAATTTTACGACAATTTGTTTCGAAATCAAGAATCTGTCCATTTTTTCATTTGTTTTCATTTCATATTAGTTAGATTATTATTGTTTTTTTCTGTGATTTGTCTCGTTCTGGAAAAGTAGGGCCTGATAATTCGATTATTGAGTCGTCAATCGGTCATAATTAACTTAAGGACGAGTAGTTTATAATTTAATTATCGTTGTATCAAGATCATATCATTAAAATTAAATATTTAGGCGTTAAATAGTAATTAATTAACATTCACATATGTATAATTATTATATATTTAGCGGTAGATTACGAATTCCAAGTTGTCGATCGATTTATTATAAAACATATTATTATTATTATTATTATTATAAAATATTCGTTCAAGTTTTTTGCTGAACAGGTATATATATATATAGAGAGAGAGATAAACTTTCATCTAAGAAAATTGTTCGAGTCCTTATCGATTGATCGTTTTAGTGAACAAATTGAAACATTAAAATTTTAAAAATTCAAAAATTGTGTTTTTTTATTTTCAGAAAGAATTCCTTTAATTCCTGTTAATTCCTCTTTTTAGTTTTTTACATTTTTTTCCTTATATTTTAAATAAATGTTTTTATTTTCATATGAAAAAATCGAAAAAATCATAAAAAATGCACCAAATTAATTTTAAAAAACCGGTTATTTTAGGATTTTCTTATTTTCTTATTTTATTTTTATTTTTTGTTTTCTTTTTCTATTTCTTTATTTACTTTTACATTATTTTTTCACTTATTTTTTTCCCATTTATTTAGATCTAATATACTTATTAAAATAATTAACAGATTTCTTAGATTCAATTTAAAAAAATTTTTCCTCCTACTTTTAATTAATTTTTGCATTAATTTTCTGTCAACTTTTGTATTGGAACGTCAATTTGAATTTAATCTGAATTCTTCAATTTATTCAAGGTTAAGAAAAATGTGATTCAAATAATTTACACTGAGTATAGAAAATGATGTATGTTACTGTAAAATCATTGATTTACGAGTAAACATATTATTAAAAATATTATACCTTAAGCTAAAGATATGTTAAATTTATACTTCAGTTCAGAAGCTAATGCGATGTACTTGATGCAATATTTTTTTTGATCGATCATGACAATAGAGCGCACACTTCAATGATTGCGGGAAAATTGATATTTATATAAATTACGTAACATGAGTGAAATATTTGTTATTAAAAATCATTCAGATTCAAGTAATAAACAATAATTATGGGGGAATGTAATTTGCAATTTTTTTGAGACAAAATTCTTTGTACAGTCGTATTTGCTTTTTGCTTTTATATTTTAGAGAAATATTCAAGATGTTGAACATATACTTTTTCTGTTATAAATTTTTTAAGCACCTACAAATAAAAAATAACTGTAAATAAATGTAAAAAATCTTTCGCAACTAAATTAAATAAACAAAATTTTTTCTTACGATTTTTAATGCAGTTTTTATTTATTTATTTAAAAGTTTCAAGATAATGACAACTTTTTATTTAAAATTTCAAGAAAATGGAAAAAAGTATAAATTTTTTGAAAAGTTGTTTTTTAAATGTAAGTATATCTTCAATGAAAAGTCACATGAGCGTTAAGAAAGTAATATTTAACAATGAGAATTTCTATCTTAGACGCACATATATATCATAAACTAGATAAACATAAACTTTCTCAACTGGAACATAAAATGCAGTCATGCACATACATAAAGATGTTTACTCATTTGTACACAAATTGCGTATACTTATGGACATTTGATTATGTGTGTAACATATACGTATATAAATAAACTTAAACAAAGACAAGAGAAGACGCTAAGAAGATATCGCTAAGTGGTTACCAATATACGGTTTACATGATCAGTCTCAAACTACCTGTTCGAGAAGTTAGTTCTGATTTTTAAACTTTTTGTCATTTTTTTTCTTTTCTTTAATTTTTTTTTTAATTTATTTTTTGAATTTGTTTTTTACAATTTGTTTTTTTTTAAGGCAATTCAGATGATATTTTTTGGTGATTAATTTTTGAACCATCTTCTTGTAAATTTTACACACTGTGCAAGAATGAACGGGGCAAAGAGGAAAAGGAAGAAGCCTATCAAGGAGAAGGTAAGATTTTCGTTTTTTCAATTCCCCCCCAAAAAAAACAATTTTTAAAAATCAAATTATCTGTTTCGCTACACAGAAAAAAAATGTATTTGATTCAAATAACTGATTACTTGTCTATTATCAAATAAATATTTATTTGTGTCAAATAAATTTTATTTGAGTCAATTAAATGGTATTTGATTCAAATACAGAAATTATTGATTCAATTATAGTTTATTTGATTTAAATAAAAATTATTTGCTTGCAGTAAATATTTATTTGATAATAGTCAAGTAATCGGAATTTGGAAACTTAATTAAAAACACAATATTTAAAGAAATTGAAACTGTTCTTTTTATATTAAAATCTTTTTTTCTAATTTAAATCGAGAAATTAGTTGATGACTAATTTTTACAACGACTGGTAGTATTTGCAACACACGTGCTCCAAAAATGCAATTAAAATACTGATGTTACATTAAGAAAATTAGTTCTACCATACGTAATTGTCAAGGATTAAATCACTGATTTCTTTTGAGAAATTAAAAAATTGTATACATTTTTTATTTATCGAACGCTAATTTTATATTATAGTATACAATGTACTTTAATATATTATGTATTAATATAAACAAAATTTTTTATTTACGATAAAAATTAATTAAATAATAAAATCATATTATTGTCTTGTTTACTTCATTTTATGAAAAGCAAGTTAGTAATTTCTCTCCCTCTCCCTCTCACTCTTTTTTTTTTAATGTAAAAAATGAGTCAGTGTTGTTTTATGACACGGGGAATTTCTTGAAAAGTCTTATAAGCCTAATGTTATCACGTGAAATAGAATCATGATTGCGATGTTATGCAATAAATTATTATATTACCATTGAATATTTAAAGAAAATTCAATAAATGTACAATTTATATACAAAAATTAAAATTCAACTTACACATGTTTGTTATAATTTTCTCCAAATTATAACAAAATACTTATTTATAAATTATAATTAATACAAAACAACAATTTTTCTTCCAAGATTTCAACACGAGAGAAAAATTTATCTCGAACTGCGTTAAAAAATAATCTACTCCAAATTGAAGAACAATGTAGTCATTTAAGAGCAAGTTCATTTTTTTCAGACAAAATCTTTCTTCACGTTAAAATCAAATTGTTATATAAAGTAAAATTTAATCACCAGATCAATTTTTTCTTTTCTTTTATATAATGCAGCAATTAAGTGTAATATATTTTTGTAGCAATTTAAAAATTTATATGTGTCTATTTACTTGTAAATTGAAACTCTTAAACCGTTTTTTTCTTTTTTTAAACATACGAAGGTCATATTTTGAATTTGTGAGAAATGGTTTCTTTTTGCGTTTACATGTAAATTGTTTTACGAACATTTTTAACAAAGTGTATATATGGAATAATAGATTTTTCAAGCTTCCATTGTATATCGAGTCCAGAAATATCGTTTCTGTCAATATATATTTTTACATTATTTGATATGCTATATTAGTTGTTAGTGTATAAATCGCAAAATGGTTACATAAAATCGCAACAGTATTTGCAATATCTGATTACTCACACTAAGAAATAGATTACATTACAATAATCTTAAATAATTCTATTAAGGTCATAACGTCTTTAAAATTGATTATTACTGTTCTTACTTAGGGTTCTTTATTTGTTTATATTTTTTACGTTATATAACGTCTTTATTTTTTAACTTTCTATTAAAAATCCCAAGTAGCACGTAATATTACTGTAATATTACTGTGATATTACATGTAATATTAGTAATGTTACCTGTAATATTAGTAATGTTACTTGTAATATTAGT
>JUFY01013659.1:6763-23713 GCA_001855655.1 Leptopilina clavipes
TTTTTTTTTTTTTTAATAATCCTCCATCTCCTTGCGACGAATTTCTATTACGCAGTATCGAAAAAAATAGAAACTTCTGTCAATTAATCATATATATTTGATTCTATTTTTCTAAAAATACAACTAATTTTTTTATTATTTTTACATATAATAGAAGTAAAAATTAAATTATTTAAAAATAATTTTTTTCATTATTTTCATCTTTCTTGAAACGGAAGAGTGTTGGGAAATTTTTTTTTTCTTGTTTTTGCATTGTCAAAAATTTCTTTTCTTCGCTTATGACTAATAATAATAATCTAGAAAGAAGCTGCAGCACGCGATATTTGAACTTGAGGAAATATTTACTTGAGAGAGTGTATGAGAAAAAAAAAGAAGCAAAACAAGAAATTGGTATAATATTAATCTTTTTCTTTGAAAATAGATAACAGTTATCTTCCTGTTGTTGTTGTAATAATAATAATTATTATTATTGTCATTACACGCGGAGAAAAAATGTATTTGATTCGAATAATGAATTACTTGGACTATTATCAAATAAATATTTATTTGTGTCAAATAAATTTTAAGTCAACTAAATTTCAAGTTAACTAAATTTCAAGTCAACTAAATTTGATTCAAATACAGAAATTATTATTTCACTTACAACTGATTTAGAATTTAAATTTTAGAATTTAGAATAATTTAGAATAATATTATTATTATTATTATTACAACTCTCAAGGTCAATAATTGTTTTTGAATTTTAAAAATTCCGCGCGCTTTTTAGGCAACGTTAGCACCACCTGGCGGTAGCGTCCCCGAATATAATAATAATAATAATAATAATAATAATAATAATAATAATAACAATAATAATAATAATAATTATAATTATTATTATTATTATTATTATTATTAGTATTATTATTATTATTATTATTATTATTATTATTTATTATTATTATTATTATTATTATTAGTATTATTATTATTATTATTATTAGTATTATAAAATTATTTAGAATAATAAACTGATTTAAATAAAAATTATTTTGTTCAAGTGAATATTTATTTGATAATAGACAAGTAATTCATTATTTGAATCAAATAAATTTTTTTTCAGTGTAATACTAAATGTTACATTACTCTTTCGGATCTTTTTTATTTAGATAAACAAACCTTTTTTTCAAATTAATTTTTTATGAATTGAAATGTTCCGTGTTTTTATGCAATTTTTCCGCGGTAAAATAAATAATTAATTTTCAATTATTTTTTGCCGGAAAAATTGTCAGTGGGCGTCTAGTGTTTTTTTTTTTCTTTTTGAAAACTTCGTTATGGGTACACATTTATACTAGATTAGTTGTTAATGGCCTCAAGTTTCGCATCGCAGGTCTCTCGAGGGTAGAGTCGTTAAGCTTATTACAAGAAAGCTTTATGCTAATGTCTCTCCCGAGGTTTGTTTTATGCATGCCATTCACGTAGGTGTTGTGTATATAATAAGCAAACGGAATAAGCAAAAATTATTGCCAGCTTCGTTAAAATTTCTCATACTCTATGCGGCACACACGAGAAAGAGAGAGAGAGAGAGACACGCCCTTATCCTAGACCTTTGAGTCGCAAAAATAAAAAAAAAAAAATTGTAAATAAATATTTAGAACTCTACGTCACGAAAATAAAAAAAAAATTGTCAATAAATATTTATTTAACAATATTTTGATTCGAGTATGATGAAAATCAAAAATGGAAGTTTCAATTTTCTTTAAAGAATTCTAAATATTTGCAGTAGAAAATAAGAAAAATTAAAAAAAATTTTGATTGGGAAAAATATTAAATACTGGTAGAATATTATTAATGAATTTATTAACTTCTATTTGGAATAATAGTTAGGAGAAGCTACCGCCAGATGACGCTATTGTTCTAGATACAAAATTATGCGCCAAATAGTTCGGGGACGCTACCGCCAGGTGGTGCTAACGTTGCTTAAAAAGCGCGCGAAATTTTTAAAATTCAAAAACAATTATTGACCTTGAGAGTCAAATAGATACCGACAAATCTACGAAAAAGAAACCAAAGTTTTTGGCAGACGAACTAGGGTTAATTAATTACTAACTAATTAATTACTAATTAATTAATTAATTACTAATTAATTAATTAAATACTAATTTATTAATTAATTACTAATTAATTAACTAACTTAATTCAGCTTCTACCAGATGGAACCGACGCAAAAGAAAACAGATACACTGAATAGTTGGATGACGCTACCACCAGATGGAACTGATGAGAATAAAAAATTATGCCAAACAGTTGGAGGACGCTACCACTAAATGGAACCATCAGAAAAAGACCAAAGTTGATCCAAATAGTTGGGGACGCTACCGCAAGGCGGAGCTGATCTAAAAACTTTAAAAGTTACGCCAAATAGTTAGCTGACGCCACCGTCAGATGGCGTTATCGTAGCTTGAAAATCTTAAAGGATTTCAGTGCCAAAAGGATCGTCAACTTGGATCGTCAACAATTTTCCCAAAGATCAGAAGGATTTCAGTTCCCAAAAGAAATCATCAAGCTGAAAGTATCAATTTTCCCAAAGATCAGAAGGAAATTGATTCAAAATTATTTGCTTAAACTGAACGTAACAATTTTCTTCCGAAACCAAAAAGATTACAATAAATTCCAACAGAATCAATTTTGCATTACATCAATATTGGATTAGATTACAACACACAAGGTTTAAGGTCAATTTTTATAAATTTTTTTTCCACCAATTTCTAAAAGATGCTTTCTCTCTTTACAAAAAGGCGTGTCAATATTTTTTTTCCCCTCCATGTATATTAGAAAAACATGCGCGCCATTACATAATTCAAAGGCAATATCAGTCCCGTAAGTGTGTTAAGTGCGGCGAATGAACAAGATACATTCACCTAATGTTGAATAATGAAAATTGCTATAACCACTTTTGTTTGTGCGCGAAGGTTAAGATGAATCCGTTAGGAGTTATCTATGGTAAATAACTGTCCCACGCGGCCTTTGCCGGAGGCGGCGTAAGCAACAACATTGGAATGGCACCACCCTGAGGTGGAATTAAAACACACCCGTGAACTTGAAACCGCTACAGGACGCGTCCTCTTTGAAGATGGACACGTTATACGTTTTTGTAGCCAACGCCCGGGTTCGGTTCTATATTCTAGGGGTCATTGAAATAACGTTATAGAGGAGAGTTAAGAAATGAACTTAAGATAATCGTGTGTAATGTAAGTGTAAGTATGTGTAAATCTTTGTAAGTATGTGTAAGTGTGTGTAAGTATGTGTAAGTCCTGGGTAAGTGTGTGTAAATCAGGGTAAGTATGTGTACGTCTGCGTAAGTATGTGTACGTCTGCGTAAGTATGTGTAAGTCCTGGGTAAATATGTGTAAGTCAGGGTAAGTATGTGTAAGTCCAGGTAACTATGTGTAAATATGTGTAAGTCAGGGTAAGTAAGTGTAAGTCTGGGTAAGTATTTGTAAATATGTGTAAGTCAGGGTAAGTATGTGTAAGCCTGGGTAAGTGTGTGTAAGTCAGGGTAAGTATGTGTAAGTCTGCGTAAGTATATGTAAGTCCTGGGTAAATATGTGTAAGTATGTGTAAGTCCTGGGTAAATATGTGTAAGTCAGGGTAAGTATGTGTAAGTCTGGGTAAGTATGTGTAAATATGTATAAGTCAGGGTAAGTATGTTTAAGTCTGGGTAAGTGTGTAAGTCAGGGTAAGTATGTGTAAGTCAGGGTAAGTATATGTAAATCTTGGGCAAGTATGTGTAAATCTGTGTAAATCTGTGTAAGTATGTGTAAGTATTTGTAACTCAACTGAAGGAGTTACGAGTTAGTGTTGGTTAGTGGTACGAGGTCCGCACGACTCCTTCTATCTCTCTCTCTCTCTCTCTCTCTCCTCTCATCGACGGAGAGTTGAACGTTGTTCGATCGAAGAAAGGTCTAGACCCCCATTGAACGGTTCGGAAAAGACTCTATACCGCATTGACCTTCATTAATCAGGGCCCTCTTGTTGCACTTCCTGGTGATAAATTAACTTCATCCAAAAGACACGTCAAATGTCTCTAAGGGAACATTTTTCATCCAAAAGACACGTCAAATGTCTCTAAGGGAACATTTTTTATCCATGATAATTAAAATCTCCTTCCTGTCAATTTTCCACCTGTATTCAAATTGATCCGGTATTTTATAAATTTCTTGTTTCAGTTTCGAAGCGGAATTTTTATTATCGTTAATTAAAATTCTATGAATTGACATCGAACTTTGAAATAGAAATTCAAGTATATGCCGAATAGTTCAGGGACGCTACCGACAGATGGCGCAAGTGAGGCTTAAAAAGGCGGGAACGTTCGAAATTCAAAGTCTTATTATTTGCTACGTAAAATTGCAAATCTAGAAATTGTTAATCGTCTCCTTAAGTAAAAGATAATCCCTATAGTAATAAATGAATCATATTCTAATTTTAGTGGTTTTTTTATTAAAAATATTAATTTCGAAATGATTTTAAGTTATGGTAAAATAGTTAAAGGAACGCTAACGCCATAGGACTTTGCTGTAGACAATTTTAAAGACATGTGAGGGAATAGTAGTTAGGGAAAAAAATAGTTAAGGGACGCTACCGACAGATGAAGTAAACGTAGCTTAAAAAAGGCGCGAAATTTCAAAATTCACAGTCTAATTTATGACAAATTTGATAGAATCGACCATTTCCTAGAGCAAACGGTAACCAATTAATTAATTCACGATTATTATAGTTAATTAATTAATTCACGATTATTATATTAAATTAATTAATTCACAATTATAGTAAATTAATTGTTTCACGATTATTGTAGTAAATAAATTTATTAACTCACGGTTATTACAGTGCATTAATTATTTAATTCACAATAATTATAGTAAATTCATTAATCAATTCGCGATAATTATAGTAAATAAATTAATTCACGATTATTATAGTAAATTATTAATTAATCATCGCATAATGATTTTTGTTCTTTTTTTAAATATATATGTATTAATTTCGAAAAACTTCAAAATTACCAAAAAATAGTTCAGGGACGCTACCACCAATGGCGCTCACTTAACAAATAGTCAACGGACGCCACCGACACATGGCGCCACCATAGCTTGAAAAAACGCGCTTTCTTCAAACTCAAATTTACCTTAATCTCAATTAAACATCAAAATAAATGTCGAATTACTCGTGATTAATTCGCATTTTCAGGATTAGTTCTCCTAACATTTATATGAAAGTACATCAGTGGCCAACATCTGTCGATATAAACGGTAAAAATTGATTCTACATCAGTGTATAAATATATATATATATATACAAAACATGGGAAATGATTTACGTTGAGAGAATCATTTGCAAATGAATTTAAACAGTTATAAAGCAGATGTGGCCTAATATTTATGATTATTATTAGGTCTCAAAATTGAACACACGACGATTAATAGCGGAATAAGATGCTCATGATTTTTCCTCGTCTAATAAACAAATCAAAAAAATCAAAAAAAAAAGAAAAAAGAAAAAATTTGGTAAAAAGCAGAGAAGAAAATATGGGAATCCAGTTTATGGTGTCAAGTTGTAAACGCATAGTTGACAACAGGTGTTGATGACGGTTATAATAAAATGTTACTAGGATATATCACAATCTTTCCAAGTTCATTAGAGGATATATACTACGACTCTCTCTCTCTCACACACACTATTTCTCTTTCTCTATTTCTCTCTCTCTCTCTCTCTTTCTCTATTTCTCTCTCTTTCTCTATTTCTCTCTCTCTCACACACACTATTTCTCTTTCTCTATTTCTCTCTCTTTCTCTCTCTCTCTCTATTTCTCTCTCTCTCTTTCTCTATTTTCTCTCTCTCTCTCACACACTATTTCTCTTTCTCTATTTCTATTTCTATTTCTCTCTCTCTCTCTCTCTCTCTCTCTGTCTCTTTCTCTCTCTCTCTCTCTCTTTATTTTCTCTTTCTCTCTCTACAAATAAATATATATTCACGTTTGTATGTTTCTATAAGAAGCGTGTGCATAAATCATGAACTTTTTCCATCATGATCATCATCATCATCATAGATTTATAAAAAAGACCTGAGTCGGAAAATAAAAATCGAAATTCAAACACCACATATAAATGCAAATTAAAGTGCAGTTGGAAGTGTAATCATAAGACACTTATCCAGAAGCAGTTCACACGTGCATTTGTAGAGTGCTTTGGTTCAAGTTCAGAGCTCATTAGTAACGTGAGAAAGAGAGAGAGAGAGAGAGAGAGTCTTAAATGCGCATAGATCACGAGCCAGCGATGAATTTCATCCCATCAATCGTTGTCGATAAACCTCTGAGTCCATTTATATGTTAAAATTATACCGCGCACGTACTTTCTCAATATAAAATGATAATTTTCCCATCAAGTTATATATATTTAAATTTCCCATGCACACCATTTCAAATTGTAGTAAAAATTCAGAAAAAAAAAAAAATTTCACTAATTTTTCTTTTCGCATCACGCTTTAGTTTTGGGAAAACCCGAATGGAAACTGTTATTATTACCGTTACGTTTTTAAAATTCTACCAATTGTCACCGGAATTTAAAATAGAAATTGAGAAATATGCCAAATAGTTCAGGGACGCTACCGACAGATGGCGCCAGAGTTGCTTAAAAAAGGCGCGAACTTTTGAAATTCAAAAATCTTATTATTTATCATCAGAAAAATTGCAAATTTTATCGAATTGTTCATCAACTTCCAAAGTTAATAATCATTGGAACATTTCCATAATAATTTCGGTTGAAAAAAATTTAATTTAATGGTAGATTTTACTTTTTTTGTTCAGTGCTCCAAGGGAAATTTTCACTAATTTTTCTTTTCGCACGTCGCTTTTGTTTTGGAAAAACCCAAATGGAAATTGTTATTATTACCCTTACGTTACTAAAATTCTACCAATTGTCACCGGAATTTAAAATAGAAATTGAGAAATATTCCAAATAGTTCAGGGACGACGTTGTTAAAATTCTACCAATTGTCACCAGAATTTAAAATAGAAATTAAGAAATATTCCAATTAGTTCAGGGACGCTACCGACAGATGGCGCCAGAGTTGCTTAAAAAAGGCGCGAACTTTTTAAATTCAAAAGTCTTATTATTTATCATTAGAAAAATTGCAAATTTTATAGAATTATTAATCAACTTCCAAAGTTAATAATCATTGGGACATTTCAAACAATTTCGTCTGTTAAAAAATTTTTTTTTCCTATTTTACAATTTTACTTTTTATTACGTGTTCCAGGGGGAAAAAATGTATGTTTTGCGCGACGTAGGTACAATATATATATATATATATATAAATTACATGTCTGATCCCTGAGGGCCTTGAGGAAGTAACGGGACAACGCGGACCTCTCGTAGTCGCCGATCTTGACTGCCTTCTCTCGTGACAGTAAAAAGAAGAGACAGAGAGAGAGAAAGAGAGAAAGAGAGAGAGTCGATCGGCAGCTAAGATTGGTTAGCATCTTATTGGTGCGTTCATATAGGTACATGATGCGGTCGATGAAAAGGGACGACCTATAGGGACAACTCGTTTAATGGCCACACGCCACAGCATCATCTCTCTCCGCACCACAGCGCACAGAAAGTGCCCGAAAACGGGAGAATCATTCGAAACGATCTTTCCTTCGAGAAAAAGGTTAGAAGGGGAGGGGGGGGGGAGATTTTTTTTTTCTTTAAATACTACACAACACAAGACCGGTCATCTCCCAAGAGACACTCACACACAGAGGGATTTCTGCTTCCTGTTCCGCGTGAAATAAACGCAATATACAGAAACTAATTAAATGATGTCCCAAGGAGCTGCTCTCTGCTCCTATACGCGTGCCGCATACGTATTTTTTTATTTTTATCATCAAATTAATGAAGTAGCATTTTCAATTCAATTAGATACCATTTTCCCTCTCACGTGAAAGCTAATTGTTTATAAATTATACATTTTTAAATAATAATCAGGTGCAAGCTTCACTGAAATATTTCGGAAAAACTTCCTCTAAATGTTTCGCACTGCGGAAGCTTCCCTCAAACTTGCATGAACCTTGCAGAGGAATATTCCGGCAAGCATCTCTAAAATATTCAGGAAAACTTCCCGGAAAGTTACAGCGGAATATTCCCTCAAGGTTACGGGAAGCTTCCCATGGAATATTCCGGCAAAATTACTGAAAATTTCCATTGGAAGCTTCCCTCAAACTTGCATTAACCTTCCAGAGGAACATTCCGGCAAGTTTCTCTGAAATATTCAGGAAAACTTCCCGGAAAGTTACAGCGGAATATTCCCTCAAGGTTACGGGAAGCTTCCCATGGAATATTCCAGTAATCTTACTTGACAGTTCCATTGGATGCTTCCTTTAAGCTTGCAAGAAGCTTGCAGAGAAATATTCCGTCAAGCTTCTTTGAAATATATTCAGGAAAACTTCCCTGAAAGTTACAGTGGAATATTCCCTCAAGGTTACGGGAAGCTTCCCATGGAATATTCCGGCAAAATTACTTAAAAGTTCCATTGGATGCTTCCCTCAAACTTGCAAAAAGCTTCCACTGGAACATTCCGGCAAGTTTCTCTGAAATATTCAGGAAAACTTCCCTGAAAGTTACAGTGGAATATTCCCTCAAGGTTACGGGAAGCTTCCCATGGAATATTCCGGCAAAATTACTTAAAAGTTCCATTGGATGCTTCCCTCAAACTTGCAAAAAGCTTCCATTGGAACATTCCGGCAAGTTTCTCTGAAATATTCAGGAAAACTTCCTTGAAAGTTACAGTGGAATATTCCCTCAAGGTTACAGGAAGCTTCCCAAGGAATATTCCGGCAAAATTACTGGAAATTTCTATTGGAAGCTCCCCTCAAATTTGCATGAACCTTCCAGAGGAATATTCCGGCAAGTTTCTCTGAAATATTCAGGAAAACTTCCTTGAAAGTTACAGTGGAATATTCCCTCAAGGTTACGGGAAGCTTCCCATGGAATATTCCGGCAAAATTACTGGAAATTTCCATTGGAAGATCCTCTCAAATTTGCATGAACCTTCCAGAGGAATATTCCGGCAAGCATCTCTGAAGTATTCAGGAAAACTTCCCTCAAAGTTACAGTGAAATATTCCCTCAAGATTACGGGAAGCTTCTCATGAAATATTCCAGCAAAATTACTGAAAATTTCCATTGCAAGCTCCCCTCAAATTTGCATGAACCTTCCACTAGAACATTCCGGCAAGTTTCTCTGAAATATTCAGGAAAACTTCCCTGAAAGTTACAGTGGAATATTCCTTCAAGGTTACGGGAAGCTTCCCATGGAATATTCCAGCAAAATTACTGGAAAATTTCTATTGGAAGCTCCCCTCAAATTTGCATGAACCTTCCAGAGGAATATTCCGGCAATTTTCTCTGAAATATTCAGGAAAACTTCCCTGAAAGTTACAGTGGAATATTCCCTCAAGGTTACGGAAAGCTTCCCATGGAATATTCCGGCAAAATTACTTAAAAGTTCCATTGGATGCTTCCCTCGAACTTGCAAGAAGCTTGCACTGGAAGAAAGCTAAGAAAGCTAAGATGAAGCTTGCAGGAAGCTTGCAGGAAGCTTGCAGGAAGCTTTTAATGAAATATTCCAACAATATTACCCTGTAAATTTTAATGGAACCTTTCCTCGAGCTTGCGGGAAAGTTTTTTTTTGGGAAAAAGCAACTTTGAAAGAAATCTCTCCCCCCCTCCCCCCGAGGCCTCTCATTTCTTGCCACTTCTGCCAATCATCATATACATTATAATGATCAAAAATATTATGAGTGAGAGGAACTTTAACACAAATGACAAGTGGAATAATAACTTTATTCATCTGTGTTGTGACGACCTATATGATTACAGCACGTAAAATGTTTCTCTTTTCTTTCCCTTCGGCTCGTATAAGACCGCAAAACCCGCCAGCTCGTCTGTCTTCTTTTTCAACGCGATTCATAAACATCGTCGTTTACGACACTATTGCCCTTGCCGACGCTTCTTTAAAAGGCAGATGCCGCGGAATATACATATATATATGTATATACATATACGTCACTATATATGTACATACATATATATAAATATATATATTTGTTTATATTTATTTATATAAAAAAAAAAAAAAAAAAAAAAACATATCAGTGGTCGTTAATTCGGAATCGTTATAATTATAATGAATCGAGGGAAAGAAGGAAACCAGGCGCGACGAAATGAGAAAGAGTGAGAAAAATGAGAGGCAACACATAGATATATGTATATATATATATGTAGTTATGTGTCTATATACAACGGGCAATATGCAAAATTGCATAAATGCAATTCTTCGCTAATAAGGTGAGCGACTCTTTCCTGCAATTATCATGCACCAGGGGGATAATTATTTTATTAACTCATGATCATCACAAGAGAGCATTTGGTTTATAGACCAGAAAATGTTTTTATAAATTCCCGTGCATTACCGACCAAGAAAAAAAAATATCAATTTTATATATTCAATTATATAGTTATAGGTTTAAATAAAAGTGAAATTATTTATTTTTTTTATAATGAAAAGTAAAAGCGAATAATTTTCTGAGAAGGAAGATTTAAATTTAATTATTATGGAAAAAAACACATTTTTACAATAAAAATATTGTAAAAGAATCAAAATAGGGAGAAATATGTCAAATAGTTAGGGGACGCTACCACCAGATGGCGCCAGTGAGGCTAAAAAAGAGCGCGAAGTTGAAAAAAATTCAAAATCGTTATTAATTATCAAACTAATGACAATAATAATTTTTGATCCAAATAATGAAAAAAATATATCAATTTTATATATTCAATTATAGAGTTATAGGTTTAAATAAAAGTGAAATTTTTTATTTTTTTTATAATGAAAAATAAAAGCAAATTATTTTCTGAAAAGGAAGATTTAAATTTAATTATTATGGGAAAAAAACCACATTTTTACAATAAAAATATTGTAAAAGAATCAAAATAGGGAGAAATATGTCAAATAGTTAGGGGACGCTACCACCAGATGGCGCCAGTAAAGCTAAAAAAGAGCGCGAAGTTGAAAAACGTTCAAAATCGTCATTAATTATAAAACTAACGACAATAATAATTTTTGATCCAAATAATGAAAAAAAGAAACACGAATAGCAAAAAATTATGCTAATAATAAGAAACAAGAATTATGCCAAATAGAAGACGCTACCGACAGATGGCGTAAACGTGGCTTAAAGACGCGCACTTTCAAAATTCCGTCTTGTTAGTTATGACAGATGAAATATTTTATAAATTGTTAATTAGCTTCTAAAGTAAACGGTAAATGGAGAAAGAAAATAATCGTATGATGATGTTCGTATTTTTTTTTGGTAAATATTTTAATTACGAAAGGATTTAATATTATGGAGAAATATTTCAAGGACGCTACCGCCAGAGGACATTGTCGTAGATAATCCAAAGCGATGGCAGATAGTCAGGGGACGCTATCGACAGATGGAGCAAACGTAACTGAAGAAAGGCGCGAACTTTCGAAATTTAAATTTTTATTATCAAAAATTTCAAATTTTTGTAGAATTGTTAATCGACGCCGGAAGTAAAATCGAAATAGTTAAATAATCCTTTGATGATTTTTATGTAAAATTATATTTAAAAAAATTTGCCTAAATAAAATTTATATTAAATAATAGTTTTTTTTTAAAGTTTTTTCAACCTTTTCGAACGTTCGCGCCTTTTTTAAGCTACGTTTACTCGTCCCCTAACTCTATGATACCAGATGCCATCAAATCTGACGTAAAAAACTCAAGTGTTTCAGCAAATAGTTAGCAGACGCTTTCGACAGATGGCACCTACGTCAGAGATCCGAAACTCCGGGCAAATAGTTAAGTGACGCTACCGACAGATGGCGCCAGAGTTGCTTAAAAAAGGCGCGAACTTTTAAAATCAAGTCTCATTAGTTACGAAAAATTGCAAATTTTTTCTAATAATTGTTAATCGGCTAAGTAAACGACAACACGAGTAATTAAAATATTCGAAAGATGAATTTGTATTTTAAATATTTTAATTTCGAATTATTATTTTTCCAGAATATTAAAATATTGTGGAAAAATAGTTAAAGGACGCTACCGCCACACAGCGCTGTCGTAGATAATCCAAAGTCATTGCAAATAGTTATGTGACGCTACCGACAGATGGCGCTAGAGTTGCTTAAAAAAGGCGCGTACTTTGAAAATCAAGTCTCATTAGTTACGAAAAATTGCAAATTTTTTCTAATAATTGTTAATCGGCTCATAAAGTAAACGACAACACGAGTAATTAAAATATTCAAAAGATGAATTTGTATTTTAAATATTTTAATTTTTAATTATTATTTTTCCATAATAATTATTAAAATATTGTAGAAAAATAGTTAAAGGACGCTACCGCCACACAGCGCTGTCGTAGATAATCCAAACTCATTGCAAATAGTTAGGGGACGCTACCATCAGATGGAACTGAAAACTTAGTTTCACCAAATAGTTAATAGACGCTTTCGACAGATGGCGCCTGCCTAAAAATCCAATTACTTGATAGATATTTACAGGACGCTACCGACAGTTGGCTCCACAGTAACCCCAAAAAAGCGCGCGTCTTTTTAAAATTCCAAAATGCACATTATTCCTCGATTCAAAAAATTACAAAATATCAACACACGATATTAAAATTCCACATTTGAAAAGAAAAAATACTTCTCCCTCGCCAGAAAAAAAATATTATTACGATATTTGAACTACCTTCGTGTAACAAATATATACATCACTTTAAAAGTAAAAAAAACATTTCTCCTTCACTTCGTTGCGGGATCACCGAACACTTGACTGCTGTCTGTCTGAGGGAGTTGGGAAAAATTACAGAATCGCGTGTTCACACAATATAATTACCCATCAAATTTTGCCGTTATTCTCTTTTCGATATAAAAAGCAATAATCTTTGAGTAAATATCAGCTTTCCAGATTGGATAAAAAAAATTTCTTTTTTTTTGTGGAAAATAAGAACTACTTGGCAAAATAAGAACTATTTCAACATCAGGGGAAAAAATAAAGTATCAGTCGGTTGCGAAAATTGACATTTATGGATCAATGTCTCAAAAGAAGAACAAGAAGAAGAAGAAGAATATATGAAACGGTTTTCTTTTTGATTTTCTATATATCGCCTTTGGAAAAAAGATTTTCTATACCAACTAACACACATATGGAAGATTTATACACCAATTATGAGTAAATCTCCCAAGGAACAAAGCTGAAGGCGTTGAACAAAAGTGGCATGGTAGGGTTATACGCGAAAGTAATAAAAACTGGATTTTTAAAAAAGTTTTTTCAACCTTGGCATGCCATCTTAAGACGTACGGGCATAAATTGTCCGTTACGTGCGCTGCTCCGGCTCGAGTTTTAGACTTTGTGGTTCCAACCACCTTATACGAATGGCGACTTATAAAAGCTTCACCGACCCTCCGGGCACTTAGTGCGCGCACACACACATACACCTAAAAAGATGATTCGCCAATGCCTCGGAAAATCCACTCACAGAATGTCCATTATTTCTTTGCAGAAACACATTTTTCACGCGCCATTTATCATCGGAACTTTTTTTCAAAAAAAAATTTTTTCCCTCCCTTAGAATTTTTTCATTTGGCAAAAAATATTTCCTCAACAAATGTCGAGATAAAATTCTAGTTTTCATTTGGCAAAAAATATTTCCTCAACAAATGTTGAGATAAAATTCTAGTTTCCGGTGAGGTGAGGTAAGGGGGAACAAATTTTTCCATCAGAAGATTACGTTTTGGAAGAAATTTTATAGTTTTTTTTTTTTTTGGGGGGGGGTAAAATTTATTGCAATATATTGCTATTTTATAAGCATAAGTTATACACTTACAAAGTAGGAGTAGTAGTAGTGTGATGCATCGGGCGCATTCTCTCTGTTGTGTGCCTGCTTGAGAAAGAAGAGAAAAATTATAACCCGGTGAGTGAGGCGATAAAAGTTTCACGCGGCCCTGCGCACCGCACAAGAGTACCGAGAGCGCATACTTTTGGACCAGGCTATTAAAGTTAAGAATTTGCAACGCCCACTGCAATCATAGTGATTATCCTTGCGTATTACAATGCAAATGCTGGTTAATTCTTAAGGGCTCGTAGGTCGACATTTATGAGGCAAAGGCCCTCGTCTTCGTTTCTTTTTGCCGTTTTTCGTCGATTTTATTTTATTTTTTCATTTTTCCCTTTTTAAGGAAAGAAAAAGAAAATAAAATAAAAAAAATTTTTTTCGTTACTTATTTTGTATCAGTTTTTTGTATTTTTTGTTATTGATTAATTAGAGGACGCGAAAGATAGATATGGAGCTGATACCGATGTGATTTAAATTAGAAAAAATAGTTACGGGACGCTACCGCCAGGTGGCGCCAATGTTTCTTAAAAAGAGCGCGAATTTCGAAAATCAAAGTCCTGTGGGTTGAAAAAAAAGTAATAAAAATTTTTTCCTGGGTATTAAATACAGGGGAAATTTAGAAATATTAATAATTAATATCAATTTTATTAAAATTTAACAATAATTTATTTTTTATAATTCAATATTAAGATTATTTTTGTAATTTAATATTAATATTATCTTTATAATTCAATTGTAATAATTAATACTTATTAAATACTAACTAATAATAGTTAATTACTAATTAATAATATTAATTCATAAATAATATTAATATTAATTACTAATTATTGTATAAATAATAATTATTGTATAAAGTATAAAAGAAATTTTATAGTATAAATAATTGTATAAAATAATTTAGTGACATTGATAATTAAAAATTGTAATATTTAAATTAATATTAGTTTTTTTGTTGTCTCTTGAAAAAAAAACAAAAATAAAAAATTTGTTTTGGCAAAAATAATAATACAAAAGGAATTATTTATTTTTATAGTATACTAAATATATTATTAATAATTACTAATTAATTAGTAATTAATAATATTGATATTAATCACTAATTAATTAGTAATTAATAATATTGATATTAATTACTAATTAATTAGTAATTAATAATATTAATATTAATGACTAATTAATTAGTAATGAATAAATACTAATTATTAATTAGTCAAAGGGAAACTGAATTAGTTAAGGGACGCTATCACCAGATGGCACTGACGTGGCTAAAAAAAATGCGCGTATTTTTGAAAATCAAAGTCGTATACAAGAAAATATATATACAAATATATTTTTAAAAATTCAATATTAATATTGTTTTTGTAATTAGATATTAATATTATCTTTAAAATTCAATATTAATAATGAATAATTAGACAAAAGGAGACTGAATTAGTAAAGGGACGCTATTACCACATGGCGCTGACGTGGCTAAAAAATGCGCGAAATTTTGAAAATCACAGTCGTATGATTTAGAAAAAATTTATAATTTTTACCCGTTTTCAAATTTAATAGAAATTTATAATAAATTAATAAATATTAAATATTAATATCAATAATATTATAACTTAATATTAATATTAACTTTGTAATTTAATATTAATATTAACTTTGTAATTTAATATTAATATTAACTTTGTAATTTAATATTAATATTAACTTTATAGTTTAATATTAATATTAACTTTATAATTTAATATTAATATTAACTTTATAATTTAATATTAATGTTATGTTAAAAAGAACTTGATACAAATATTATCTTTATTATAAATGAAAATAAAAATAAAAATTTAATGTTAATGTTATTTTTATTCTAAATTAAAATTTAATGTTAATATTATTTTTATTATAATGTAGAATTACTATTATGTTTCTTTTAATTTAATACTAATATTATTTGTATTAAATATTATTTGTATTACTTAAGAGAGAGACTGATTTAGTTAAGGGACGCCGTCGCCAGATGGCGCTGACGTTGCTAAAAAATCTGCCCGTATTTAATATTAATATTTTTTGCTTTTTAAATTACTATAGAATATTGAGAATTAGGCCAATTGGTTAGGGGACGCTACCACCAGATGGCGCAAACGTGGCTTAAAAATGGCTTTAAACTCTTTCTATATGGCAAATAGTTCGGGGACGCTACCGCTAGATGGCTCCAACAATAATAATTCCCAATTATTAGAATCGTTTTTCAGAAAAATTATCAATTATCAATTATTAATTACAAAAAAAAGAAAAAAATAATTAAAATTTCTTACCGTAGTCTGCATTCGCCCAATGCCCGATCTCCATCCTGAAGCTGCAAAAATTCTCCTCCAGTTTGTCAGGCAAAACACTCACACACGCGGTTTTAGAAAAAAAAAAATGTCGGAACACTCCCGAAATCACGATTAAAAAAAACTGACACTAAAATACTTCTTTATCGAGCGAGCGCGGTTTTAGGTATAAATTCGAGCACTTCCGGAATCGCGTGATTCTACACAAAAGAAAAAAATTAAAATCGAAAAACAAATATTTAAAAAATTCCATTTTTCCGAAAAATGACAATAAGTGAAATTAAACATTTATTAAACACCCTATGAACGTTCGCGGTTTTAGAAAAAAACGATAACTCCCGAAACTAACACTTATTGTCAAATTAAAAATAAAGGAAAATATTCGAAACACGTGGCACTACTGAAAATATGTTCGCGCACGAGGAGAGAAATTATTCTCCAGTTGTCAGAACGATTTACAAATTGACACTGACGCTCAAAAATGTATTTTTCTATTACTTCTTAGCATCAAATTTCACTGGTTGAGACCTGCTTGTCCGAGTCCATTGTTCGTATAGCACCGAACGTCAACAGTCTCGAGGAGAATTATACACAAGTCCCGGTGGTTCTTTGTTTTGTTTCGCTTCCTGGAAAGAAGACAAGCAAAAATCAAATATGTATTAATTTTAATATTTTCTACTAAAAACA
>JUFY01013669.1:0-13352 GCA_001855655.1 Leptopilina clavipes
CCCCCCCCTCTTTCATTCCCTCTGGGCTTTTCGTTTACATTTTAAAGAGCTTTAAGTAAAATTAATTCGCAAATCAGGAGCAATCCAGATAAACTGGTGGCACCAACCCTTCAAAGACCCAAACCCTGAACAGTGTACATAGGACGCTTGTGGTTAATGGTCAGGATCGTTTAATGTTGCCGCGATTACTATTTCAACCACACAGCTTCCTCACAATTTAATCATTTTCTAATCTCCATCAGTCGAAAGCGAATAAAAACAAATATATCGATTTTTTTCACATTCCAATTTGAGAGACGATATAAAGGATGAGGAAAATTTTTTTGAAACATTTTTAAAATGATTCTCCAAATCCCGTGTAGAAAGGTATGCCTAAAATAATAATTGGGTCTAAAATGGTTAGTTTAATTATTTAAATTATTTAAACAAATAATATAACCATTTTTAGAAGACTGAGACAAATATATACTTTTATTTAACTACAATAAATTATATCTTATTCAAATAAATTATATATTTGATTTAAATATAATATTTCTTTGGGTGAAAATATACATATTTAGGGGGAGGGGGGATTTTCAAAAGGTCAATTAATCATGGGCAGGTATTAACCACGTGAAAACTTTGGACCGCATTGTTGGAGAAATCGGTCAATTATGAGAGATTATAATTAATTAAGAATTCATTTGACGATAATGGAATTTTTATCCAATCAGCCGCGCAACTTTGATCCTCGAGAGTTTTCAATTCATTTCACCGATATGAGTATAAAAAGTCCTGATCTCTGGGAGCACAATACGCGCGGCGTCGTCGTCGTCTATAGACTTGAGTTTCTGAATAGATGAAGTGAACTGACGGCAGTAAGCAGGAAAGCCTTCCAACAGGGCAATTTAATCTTTCATCAATTCTCATAATTAACCAGCAACAATGGTTACTTTTATCGAATAGCAAAATCAATTGCGGTCCAGTACGTGATCAACTTTGCCATAATTTGAAAAAATTTTATAATAAAAAATGTTCAGTATTACTAATAGTGAAAAATTTTTGATCGAATATCTACATTGTATTTTTTTTGGTTAACTAAAATTTATTTTTACTCCTATCTATTACGATAAAAGAATTCCGCAGTGTTTTGTCCGACTAAAATTGACTCATACTACTAACACGGCGATTTCAAATAACTATGTCTGACTAAAAACTGACTTATACTACTGATATTTAAATTTTACCTTTTTGTCTGACTTAAACGAACTCATACTACTTAGGCGACGATTTCAAGTTATTATATCTGACTAGAGACTGACTTACACTACTTATACGAATATTTTTCTTTTATGCTTGACTAAAGAATGACTTACACTACTGATACTTAAATTTTACCTTTTTGTCTGACTTAAACGGACTCATACTACTTCAACGACGATTCCAAGTTATTATTTCTGACTAGAGACTGACTTACACTACTGATACGAATATTTTTATGTTATGCCTGACTAAAGACTGACTTATACTACTGATAAATTCATTTGGTCTTTGTGTCTGACTTAAACGGACTCATACTACTTTAACGACGACTTCAAGTTATTATGTCTGACTAGAGACTAACTTACACTACTGATGCGATTATTTTTATGTTATGTCTGACTAAAGACTGACTTATACTACTGATTTTCAAAATTATTTAAAAATGTCCGTTTTTTTCTACTATTGATATAGTTAATAATTGTTGCAAATTTAAAACGTCAAAAGTTGTTTTAATAGAATGGTACACGCGTCTCGTTTGAACCGGATGCAACAGCTTGCCTCACCTCGGCAACCAAGTACCCCATCCGTACTTCCACTTTAATATGTTTCGCGATCCGTGAATTAATATTTCAACACATTTACGTTAATCCACCTTTTATTCAAAAACGAATCATATTTCTCTCTCTATATATATATATATATATATTACTTTGTACGCCTCACGTTTTATTTCAATTTAGTCGCAAGAAATATAAATTTCGTTTTGGAATTTTCATTAAATACTCTTAAAACTAATTTACCACATTAGCAATTTTAATTAAATTTATCATTTTTCCCTTTTCATATTCCATGACTAATGAGAAGTTCGTGTTATAATAGTTTTAAATTTCCCAGAAATAAATACAAACCCAAACATTTAATTATGAATAATGAGTTATTTGTGCAAAACAAAAAATTGGAATTGAATAATATTCATATTAAAACTAACAAGTATTTTCAATGTTCTCCATTCACATATGAATTTTTATCTTTTGGCTTTATTTAATCCTTTGGCCTCTGTCTATCGTGAAAGTAAATTGTCAGTGACAGAATATAGTTTTCCTATATGATAGCGCACAGTTTGCAAAATGTCAATATACTCAATACCTGTGATATAGAAGACGACGGCAACTCTCTCCATGTATACAAAGATATATCAGACAGAAACTTGACTAACGTGTGCGATATAGGTTCAAAAATTTAAATTTACATATAGAGTATTGAATTGTCAATAAAACTCATTCATGAAAGGAAAAAAATAAAAAAAAAATTCTGTTGAATATATAATATTACCAAATGGCACGATATCTTCCCAGAAGCTTGCTGGAAACTTTCAGAAAATGTTTTACGTCAGAGTGAACTATTTGTACTATCAGTAGTAAATTTAGCTTATTTTACTTTCAGTAGTAAAAGTAATGTTATGTCAGACTGAACTGTATAACTTTACCTTATTTTTTGCCAGTAGTAAGAGTAATTTTAAGTCAGACATAACTTTACAAATTTAGTTTATTTTACTTTCAGTAGTAAAAGTAATTTTAAGTGAGACATGGATTTAAATTTTAGTTTACTGTGAATTTGGTTGACAGTAATTTTTGCATTAATTTTTAATGATGACAATTGATGACAAAAAAAAAAGATGGAATACAAAAATATAAATTGCCAATTATTGATTTTGTTACAGAATGAAAATAGAGCGTTGAGATTAAAGGAACCGGGATCGCTGGTACTTTCGAGTGGAAATTCCAATGGTTACATGGACGCAGATGGAACGGCCATCGTCATGTCCTCTGAACTTTTGCCTGCCCCTAGCCCAGATCCCCAAGTTACGTGGAATTATTTCGACGAGCAGGGGTGAGTTTAATACGACTTGGGAATTAGTTATAACGAGCTGCTATCATGAAACGGGCATAGTTTACTATTCCGCAATATTCTACTTTCAAATTATATTTCCCCAACCGCATATTTCAATTCATTTGATAATAATTTCTTAATTCATATATTGGAGAAAAATTACCTAATATAATATTAACAATAAGAATAAGAATAATAATGATAAATATACTAATAATAATAAAAATAAAATTTAAATGAATGTATAGTCAAAGTTCGAAAACTGATTCATTTAGAAAAAAAATGTCAAACACTATTTTTTTTCTATTTTTTGCTTAGAGGGCAATTTATATAGGGAATTTTGCGGATTTTTCATACATATTTAAATTATTTTTTCTCAGGTACGTCTCAAGGGGTGGTTTGAGAGTCGGTGAGGACCCTTATGCAAGAAATAAATTTAATCAAGAAGCCTCAGATAGTCTATCTAGTAATCGAGGGATTCCTGACACTCGCAGTCCAATGTAAGTACCATTTATTAAAAGCCTCTCTTTGCATTATTTATTTTTACAATCCTGATGGTTATGGATGAGAAAATTTGCCAACATTATTTTTCAAAATTAATATTAAATTTATATTAAATTAATATTAAGTTAATATTTAAACTTTGATAAAGATGCAAACATGCTAGAAAAAGATAAAAATAATTTACCCCTCGTTATAAAATATAAAAAAGTATGTCTAAAATCCAATTTCTTTTTTTTGCCAAATCTCTGTGACAATTTTCTCTATTTTCTCTCTACGAAAAGAGAATCAAATCCCATTTCCAATTCTAGTAAATGTAGTATATATATATAGTGTGTGGTGAGAAGATGGACAAAATAAAACTGAAGACAATTGACTTGGTGATTCTGGAAAGGAAAAAGTAGGAGTTAGAGTACAGTCAAGACCTGCTGGACCCGCAAAAGTTTGTGCGGGGAAAACATGAACGACAGTTTTACTCGACAAGGGATGGGTGGATTTTACTTCGCGAGGTCGCGTCAGAGAAGGAAATCCAGTGTGAAAACGGGAAATCACAGAAGCAATGAAATTGAGTTTTGCCAAGTTTAGAAGAGTCACGCCTAATGGTATTGCCTGGTTGGAAAATCAACTGTCAATGTGTATTTTCAACGTTTGTAAAAACAGTTGCAGAAACAGTTTCATATAGTGTAAAAATTATCAGCGATTTTTTTTTCACTTGTTCTGGAATCGAATTTTTTTCAAGCCTTAAGGGGGTGTCCAAATTCAGCAGAGATAACTATTTTCGAGTCGAAAAAATGCACCGACTTTGACTTAAACATCCCCTTGAAGTCAATCCTAGGCCTAAAACACCATTAAAATCATATTTATTGATTCCACGAAATGTATTTTGAAAAATTTACCATACATTTACGTAAAATTACATTTATTACCGTTTTTAATTAACTTTAGTGTCTGGATTGCATTTTTCCATTTGTGCATTTTTCTCCGAAACAAAGAAAATTAAGCAGAAAGCTTAATTACTGGATTAAACGTACATGTTCGTATTATCCGTTCCTCGTAGTCTCTCACAAAACAAAAGCCGCAATTCTACAACGGGAAAAAATTATCAAAATTAAAAGAAAAAAAAAAATTATTATTTTCTAGAAAAAAGAAAAATTTATTTCTAAAAAAGAAATTTTTGTGATCTCATTTATATTGAGAGGATGCGACTATTAAAAATAAAGAAAAAATGGGGTTTTTTTTTTCGAAAACTATCTAAAGTTGAAATGCTCAAATCGAGTTTCTTGCAAGTGTTCGATATCTTTTCGCTGGTGTGTATATCCTGACGGGAAGCGGGTTATTAAAATGCTTCACGTGGTCTCAAAAGTCCCCTGGGGTTCTAGAGATGCTAGAGGATACTGAATGCAATCCAGTGCCATGTGGCAGAGCGCAGTCTTTCCGTTGCATTAAACATACGAAAGGGAGCTTTGCTGCAAGAAAAATTGAGATTAAGGCAATACGAGAGCTTCTCAAACTTATTTGTAGACTGAATTCGAACAAGAAATTGAGAAAATTGAACTGCACTGGATTTATATAATTTTTGTTATTTCAAAAGAATTAATAAGAAGGGATTTTTTTTGCATTAAGACATGACTTTTAAACATTTTATCCAATTTGGAGAAATTTTTTTCCGAATTTTGATTTTTAGAGTGAAAAATTCAATTAGAAGAGTAATTCGAAAGAGTGATTTGAATAAAATATTTATTCAAAATACTCCCTGAAGATTTTTGACTTGTTTGAAAGTCAGCGTCAGTCAGCGGAATGGGAGCGAGATATGGAAGCCAGCCCTATTTATTTGAAACTGGTTACCCCCTCCAGAAGGAGGAGTCAATCGTAGCGCATGCGCGGCACGTAAAAGAGTCCCTAAGGCCTTCTTTCAACCAATCGATGAATTAAAAAAAATTAGTTAATTTAGTTTCAAATTACACCTTTAAAGAAGTTAATTTTAACCAAAAAATTTATTTTATTGCAAAAAAAAAATTTTCGAATTCCAATTCAGTGTAAAAAAAATAATTCTTCCCTCTCACACTGCAAAAACAAGTGTCTTACAAGTGTCTCATTTTGAGACGTTTTGTCCACATATTTGAGACACGTGACTCAAATATGTGGACAAAACGTCTCAAAATGAGACACTTGTTTTTGCAGTGCACTGGTGACTTTTTACTTGGAAAATCATATTTTCCTGATGGTATATTGTAAAGAAAGAGTAGATTGACTTCTACAGATATAACCATTCTGCGATCAGTTCCCATTTTCGATGTTGAGTCTTGATTACAATGAAATTGAATCAAATAGTGCAGAAGAGAAATGATCAATAACGATTCATCGTCTTTTTTTTTATAATTTTCTTTTTAGTCGAGAAGAAAATGTATTTATTATCCTCATCCACAGTATAGGGATTAATTGAGGAATAATAATGTTATATATGGGAAAATTGATACATATAATATGTAATTCTGATCCAAAATAGATAATCCTATATACGTGAGGTGTCTAAACAGTCTCAGATGTCCGTTCTTCACATTTAGTTATGCAAATGTCGAATGTGTTGATATCACCAATATGAGTCAACAGGTTGAAGATTGGCTGCTTCAATTTATTGATTAGAGCTTAATTTCATTGGATGCGCAAAACCAATTAAGATGAATATTCTATGAGAATATTTGACTAAGGGACTTATCTTCATTATTTAAAAGTAATCCATTTTGAACATTAATTTCGAGTTAAATGTTTCATTAAGCATGAACTGGCACACCAATATATTTTAATCAAATATTTACCCAACAATCTTTAATTTAAATGCGAATGCAAAATTAATTATTGACATTTTCACGATCCGGACATTGATTAAAATTTAAAATTAGCTCTTGATAACTATTTGCGAATTGACCGGATCAAGAAAAAACATTTTTAGTCAGGAATTTTCAATTTATTATAACATTTTCGAATGAAAAAATTAATTAGTTGTAATTACTTTCAAATCATTTGATTATTTATTATTTCTAAGTATTTTATATTAAATTAAATTTATAATTTTTTTTTTCTATTTTTTTTGTAATATTGTAATAATAAGCGAACATAACCTCACTTTTCGATTTAGTAGACTACAGCCAGAGGAACAAATTCACTAACTATGGAACTGATTGTTTCTATTTAAATATAACATAATTAGTAAATTGCCTCTTAAAAGTTACAGCAGGTGAGTTATTAACGGTGGATGGGTTACACTTATTAGAAGCTTGTATATATGTATAAGTCCATTGATGAGTCGTTCGAAGAGATTAAGACCATCAGCGGTCGAGTCTAACTAAACTTTATGAGGAACCTTAAACTGATACTTGAACGGTAATTGAAGACGGTTCCAAAGTTTTGATTAGTCTGACGTGAGAGAGCTTAGGCTACTATAACGTTCAGTACTTTTAGTATAGTTTACAGTAGACTTAACTCACATCTTTATATAATTATCTAAATCCAGTTTCAGGCTTTTCAGTTATTGCATATATAATTCTCTCTCACTTCATGAATAATTACCTCTTGTTCGCTTTTCAACAAAAAGTTCTCAACTTTGAAAAAAAAACCTTTAAGAAACAAATTTTTTAATTATTTTCTATTATTTTCTATTATTTTTCTATCATTTTTATTCTTTTTATTCTTTTCTATTATTTCTATTCTTTTCTATTATTTAAAAATTTCTTTCTATAATTAGATTTATTGCGCATTCTTGACTGATCTCACTGATCATGACTGATCGCCAAAATTTTTACTTATCCTTTTATTCAATCTGCAAAATCGAATTAATTTCAAAAAAAAGAAACTGATATTCCGCACTTAGTCTATACAATAGGATTTGCTGAGGGATTTTTTCATAAATATATATTGAAGTTATAAATTCGAAACAAAACGTTCTTATTTTATGACTGAAATAAACATTTGCACATTTTGAATGTTCATTGCTGCTGTTCACATTTTTATTACTTGGTCATAAAACCTTTCTATTAATAAAAGCCACGTCCATTTTATTCTTCATTCCCCAAAGTAGTCACTAATATTAAAATTTATAAACTTACTGGCAATAATCAATGATAATTTAACATAATATTGAAAATAATTTAAGTATTGAAATTTATGTTTTCAGTAGTAAAAGTCATTTTAAGTCAGGCAAAGAAGTAAATTTCAAATAATTTCAAGTATTAGTAGTATGAGTCGCTCTTCAGTCAGACATAGCAATTTGAAATTTTCGTCACAGTAGTAAGAGTCTATTTTAAGTCACACAGAATGGTCATCTTTAAATATAAGTAGTATAACTCAGTCTTCAGTGAAGAATAATAACTTAAAATATTCGTTTCAGTAGAAACAGTCATTTTAGGTCAGACAAAAACGCCAATTTTAAATATTGGTTGTAAAAGTCAGTACTCATCTCGACAGAATAATTGAAATATTGTAAATCTTTTTCTGAGTAGTATAAGTCAGCCGTTAGTCAGACAGAACATAAAAATCTTCATATCAGTAGTGTAAATCAGTCTTTAGTCAGACATAACATAAAAATCGTCGCCTAAGTAAGTATTAGTCCGTTTATGTCAGACAAAAGACAAAATTTAAATATCAGTAGTACAAGGCAGTCTTTAGTCAGACATAAAATAAAAATCTTCATATCAGTAGTGTAAATCAGTCTTTAGTCAGACATAACATAAAAATCGTCGCCTAAGTAGTATGAATTCGTTTAATTCAGAAAAAAGACCAAATTTAAATATCAGTAGTACAAGCCAGTCTTTAGTCAGACATAAAATAAAAATCTTCATATAAGTAGTGTAAATCAGTCTTTAGGCAGACATAACATAAATATCGTCGCCTAAGTAGTAAGAGTCCGTTTATGTCAGACAAAAGACCAAATTTAAATATCAGTAGTACAAGCCAGTCCTTAGTCAGACATAGTTATTATTAGTTATCTATACTTTTCTTTAGAAAAATGCAAATTTTACGGTTGTTAAACAGAGAAAACATACAAGTTTCAACTTCTCAGTGTTTTTTCATTCTACAATTAAAAATTTTTTTGAAGAATCGTAAAAGAGATGGAATTTAATAAGAACACTTAATCAAGAGAAGCTCTTCTTACTCCTCTTGATATCTTAGAAATGAGTCTGCAATGGGGCCTCGTAAAGTTTATCGCTGGTAAAAGAGACCCATTCCTTATATATATCTAAAGCTCCATAGTTCTTATAGTTCTTCTCCATTTCGCATTTTTTTATCGTTTTAACCCCGCTGACGTTGAGGGGTATATACACGAGTTACGTCTCTTTGGCAGACGGTTCCTTACATTCTCTTTGTTCCCTTTTTTTCAACTCTTGTCTTTTGTCTCTATCTGTTAAACTGAAAAACCCACACTGGATGACTTCAACTGATACCGTGAGCAATAATTGTGGTACTTACGATTCATTGTCTCCGCACTAAAACTTTGATGCTGAGCTCGCGATATTAAGGAAACGTACCATCCCTCCGTTATTCAACTCCTCCTGAGAGTGATACTCGTGATTTCCTATAATAAAATTTATATAGTGCTTTGAAAATTAAAACTTATTAGAGTTCGCGATGCTGATGACTTACATGATCGACTTTTGATAATTTCCAGTTTACTTCATCCAACTTTATTACCACTTGTATGGCATGGGAAAAAGTTTTCCTTGCGGCAAATAATTTGTTTTTCAGTAAAACTATCAGGCAAGGTTTACTATTTTTTGTTAGGGGAGGGATTAATATTTTTTTAAAATATATATATAAATTATAGATGGTGATAATTTTGATCGCTTTATGAAAATTGGATGTATCAAATTTAGAAATAATTGCACTACGAAAAGTTCGTTAAATTCCACAATTAACGAAGTTATTAACTGTCAGTTTAATATCCGAATGAGTGATTTTATTTTCAGTTTATATTGAAATTGCCTGCAATTTATATCACCCGTAACTAATTAATATAAATTTATTTCATTGGACTGTGAAACTAAAGTAAATTAATGGGCCAATGAATTAAACTAAGCGTCTGTATGTAAATATTACAAGTATAGTAATTATTACATTACAACGTTTATTGTATCATTCGGTCAATTTCGTGAGAGCTCGTGCAGTCTCGAGAAACTTCGTAAAGCTTCGTGCCTCGTCGCGAAACACGAGTCTTCACGAAGACACGATTCGTATCTGTCAGCCATTTTCCTTACAAAGTAAACCAATTCCACGTACTTCTTTAAAGCCGAAAAATAAATTTAAATTAAATTTCAAATCTACAAATTGAATTATCGTAGAATTTTTTTTTTTTTTGCGAAAACAAAAAGATAAATTGACGATTAACGTTTTTTTTGTTATGTATTACAAATACATTTATCTTGTTTTCAAAAAATACTGCAACAAAACAGATTTCATTGTTATAAGCTTAATCCACAGTACCGTGAGAGATTTTCTATTTTATAAATAAATTCGATTCAATTTTTTTTTTTCAGTGATCATTGAACGAACCGAAATTTTTTCCTGACTAACGGAACTTTTATTGTTCTGTTTTATTGGAAGTATGGTGGAAAGGGATTGGGGAGGGAGAGAGGGAGGTATATACCGTTTTTTTTCCCACCTCTTTTCGAATGAAATAGCATTCACTGGAATGAAAACTCGCAGCAATTGCGAGGGCGGACAACTCGTTACGGCCGAGTTGTTGTTAACGTTTGGTACTGTGGGTAATTAGGGAGGCGCTCGTAAATAGTTCATCCTCAGGTCTTCAAGAATCTTGCCACGGGGAAACAAATGAGTATAAAAACCTGATTACTGACTCTCATTATTATTCTCAAAAGGGGAATTATACGAAAATTTCCCAACCACAGGGATGGCAGGAGGGGGGGTTGATAAAATTTCTCTGAGAAAATTGTACAAGTGAAATGAATTTAACTTTTTGAAAAGATAGGAGAAAAAAAACGTGCAACAAGTCGTTAGCAAAAGGAGAAAAATATTTTTCATTTACATAAACGGATTTAATGTTTCAAAAAGAATTCTTTTTGTGTGTGTGTGTTTTTTTGATAAAATAGAATAAACAAGTTTTTAGTGAAATATGTTTTGAAATTGAAGTAAAAGAATTAAATTGGAATATTTACCTGTTTGTTTAATTTTAAAGATTTATTTTGCAAAGCCACCATTTCTCTTCACTTTAGTTAGAAACTAAGGGATATTATCTTAGACAAATGCAAATGTCTACTTAGAGTAAAGTTGTCTTTTCTTGAAACAAACACACCCTTTCAGGCTCTCTAAACGTCTTCTTGAAACTACTCTCACTATATATCTTTGTTACAGCAAAAACATTACGCCACTGATGTATAAGAATTTTAGAACTAAAAAAAACTTTTAACAATACAAAAAGCATAAAAAATTAATATTTTTAAACCGACTATCTATCTGAATTTAAACGCGGAGCTTTTTAATCCTTTTTACGTCATTAAAAACTCAAGTACAAAAGTATTAACCTTAATTCTACTAAAAAAAAAAAAAAGTGAAAAAACTCAAGTTAAAATTCTCAACATAGATTGAAAATTAAAAAAATACTCAATACTTTCAATGTTGAAAAGTTGCTTTCAGAAACAGTTGTTTAAAGAGAAAAATCGATTTACTGATTCGATATCAAGAAAAGCATTGAGGAATATTGACCAAATGAAATTCTATAAGAAGATAAAGTTAACAAAAGCTTCGCGAATTTCGAACGAAAGACGTGATAAGAAATATTAAATTGAAATAATTTTGCAGGAAAATCTTTATTTCATTTTTTCTGTTTCTTGGAACTTTTAAACTGACTGCAAAGAATGTTTTAATAATAAAATGAAGCATTTTTATTACTTGCAATGATACGAAATATTTTATAATAATAATAATTATTATTATTATTTCTATTAATTTTTATTATTATTTTTTTATGATTTTTATTATTTATTATTATTTTAATGTTATTAATATTATTATTGTAAGAATACTTTTCAATAAATCAGATTAATTTAATTTAGCAAAGCATAAAAATTTTAAATCTGCACATAGAGAATATTTTCCGCTATGTTTAGTAAGAAGGGAGAATTTTTTTATGTCTAATTCACAAAAATAAAAGTTTAAAATCATTTGCTTTTTTTATTTCTCAAAAGTAAAAGAGCGTAAAAAATCAAAATGTTTTTTCGGTGCAAAAGAGAAAAAAAAAACTGTGCGCCTGAATATTTAAGTTTAACGAGCACAGCTGGCGTTGCATTATAGCCGAGTTCGTCTGTTGCAAAGGTCAAAGGTCTTTTATTTTCACATGGACGATTCTCGCGTATTGTATTCTCTCGCTATTGTGAAAATTTCAAACGTTTTGTGTGATTTAATATAATATATATAGTATATAGAGAAAATGACAGAAACTGACACTAAAACTAGTAATAACAATGTGTCCATAATCAATAGTTGTCAACAATAGTGATTAGTTTCTTGATATAAATTCTATATATAATTAAAATAAACAAAAAAATTCTTTGGGATAATTTAAAAAAAATGTTATATAAATATAGATATAGTTGTCGCAAATTAATTATCCAAGTTGAAAAAGTAATTTAAAACTAATTTTAGTTCAATTTCGAGGAAATAAAAGTGAAATGTGATAGGGTGCTTTCGTTATTACATAGAGCCTTTCTGTATTAGGCGATGTCTCTCCTTCCTTTCTTTTGGGTTTGGAAACTCATTACCTCAGTTTCGAGCGGGTGCGCGCTTTCTTCTGAAAAGACGAGCAAGCAGCTTCGAATTGTTCAGAGAAAACGTATTAAAGCCAATTTCGACGCGATCGCACTTCAGAAGTAGTTTCCTTTCCCTATTCCTTCATTCAAGTGGCATATATAAGTATACATTCGCATTATATTAAGATACCCCCGCGACAATATTCTTTCAAAAAAAAATTTAATACCAATACCGAATTTAGGAGAATTTTCATTTTTTACCCTCGAGCAAAAATTGATGACATTTTCCACAATTATTTACTCAGAGATCTATTTCATATCGATTTCAAAGCAAATTGAATCGGTTTCAGGATAATTTTGTGGTCCAGCTTAATCGAACCACATACACGATTTAATATTCCAGTGCCAACCACCTGACGGGGCAAATATTTTGCAAAGTTAAAGTTTTATTGATTATTAGCTAGGTTTTGTAAATTAACAAAAATTAATCAATTTTTATTTTATTTAATGACTTGATTAAATTTTTTAAAGTTGCTATCTTTTTCTTTTTATTTTACGAAAGAAGGGATAAAATCTGCTCTATTAGATAAGATACCAAGGAGATAGTGTACTCAGAAGATTTCATTTCGTGATCATCGGCTGTAAACTTTTTATGTACTGAAATTCAAGGCAATATTGTCCAAAATGGTGTTAAAAATAAATTAATTCTTCGTATTAGTATTCGTTTCAGTAGTAACAGTTTTTTTAAGTCAGACAAAAAGACCAAATTTAATCATCAGTAGTGTAAGTGAGTACTTAGTCAGACATAACGTAAAAATCGTCGCCTAAGTAGTAAGAGTCCGTTTAAGTCAGACAAAAGGAGGAATTTTAAATATCAGTAGTACAAGGCAGTCTTTAGTCAGACATAACATAAAAATCTTCATATCAGTAGTGTAAATCAGTCTTTAGTCAGACATAACA
>JUFY01013669.1:17683-36359 GCA_001855655.1 Leptopilina clavipes
ACTCAGTCTTCAGTGAAGAATAATAACTTAAAATATTCGTTTCAGTAGAAACAGTCATTTTAGGTCAGACAAAAACGCCAATTTTAAATATTGGTTGTAAAAGTCAGTACTCATCTCGACAGAATAATTGAAATATTGTAAATCTTTTTCTGAGTAGTATAAGTCAGCCGTTAGTCAGACAGAACATAAAAATCTTCATATCAGTAGTGTAAATCAGTCTTTAGTCAGACATAACATAAAAATCGTCGCCTAAGTAGTAAAAGTCCGTTTAAGTCAGACAAAAGAAAAAATTTAAATATCAGTAGTAAAAGACAGTCTTTAGTCAGACATAAAATAAAAATCTTCATATAAGTAGTATAAATCAGTCTATAGTCAGACATAACATAAAAATCGTCACCTAAGTAGTATGAGTCCGTTTAAGTCAGACAAAACGGCAAAATTTTAATATCAGTAGTATAAGCCAGTCTTTAGTCAAACATAAAATAAAAATATTCGTATCAGTAGTGTAAGTCAGTCTCTAGTCAGACATAACATAAAAATAGTCGCCTAAGTAGTATGAGTCCGTTTAAGTCAGACAAAAAGGCCAAATTTTAATATCAGTAGTGTAAGTCAGTCTTTAGTCAAACATAAAATAAAAATATTCGTATTCGTATTTCATGCCATCTTGGCGGGAATTTAGAGAAATATTTTGGCGCGAAATTCAAACAGAAAAAAGATTTGTGAAAAAAACATTGTCAGTTTATATACACTCAGAGGGGAAACATATTTAGCTTATTTTTTGTCGTATTGAAATCTCTATTTGAAGTCTGCTAAAAATGTTTTTCCTTTTTGAATTTACTTGGTGTAATTTTTATTTAGGGCAAAATTTTCAAAAAAAAAAAAATATTACCAAAATGAAGATTGAGGAGATTTTCCAGTAGTATTTTAATCTACTTGAAGTAAATTTTGCACCCGGGCAAAAAAGCAGACACTTTAATCAAGTTTTCAACGCGCATAATGTAACAGAGTATATACTATAACGATAAAGCACGGAACGTTAGGACAAAATGTAAAAAAAAAGAAAAAAAAACTCGACTGGATCCTGGATTACTTTACCTAACCCGTGACTAGTATAAAGTTTATGTCAGCCCTGCTCGACCAAAGTAGAATGATTTTATTACACACGAACATATATATATATATATATAGAATGTGTACCAAAAAAATATAGTGATATGGTGATAAAACCTCTCTGACTTTAAAAGAAAAACCTTCGGCTAAATAAAGAATGGAAAATAATGAAAAATCTATCGAGAAAGTAAAATTGGAATTTTATTTATACCACACGAATGGCGAAAATCATCAGTGGGAAGGGGAATTTTTTCATTTGAGTTTCCACTCTATGTTGAGTCGATAAAGTAGATCACGATGCCTCTGGTAAGAAAAACATGATGGAACAGGTGAAATATAACTTTGTGAAGTATAAATGAGTTATAAAGTAAAACACAAACGTCATGATTATCTTATAAACTCAAGTTTAGAGCTGATATTAGGTTCCAGTGAATAAAGGAGTCACCTCACTTGAAAGTTTCTTATCCTATTTGTGAAGCATGGTAACGAACCTTTCGCAGCTCTCGTTCATTATGTTTCACATCCCAGTGTTGAGTTTGCTCAAGGGATGGAGAATGAAGCTTCAAGCGTCTACTAAGTTGGTGAATTGGGTTTATGTGAAGGCACTTAAGCTCTCCAAAAACTCAAAGACACTTTCAACTTTGCTCTGAGATTTTTACTACCACAAATTTCCATCTATAAATAGGTTATCACCTAAACTATTTATATAATCTATTATATATCTATTTCTGTACTTATATCTATTTCTGTACTCAATGAGAAAAAATAGTGCAAACTTGAGTAAAATTTGTTGTTTTCTTGAGATTTGGTTTTCCGGTGAACAATTCATAATACCATTGTCTGTTTTCTCCCTTTGGGAGAGTTTCTTTCATTTGGTTGGATGCGCGAGTAAGAGGATCCTTCTGGCGGTGGGAAATGTTGAATAATGATCCTGACACAGGTCGACGGGGCTCACAAGCTTCACTAGCCAATTCGGTAAACCGAGACGTAGCGGAGCTTATATAGCCGCACAGCTTCATCAGTCGATCCTGTCCCTTCTTGTTTCGAGTCCTCGGTTAATTAGTCATTCCCCTTTCCCCTCGGTTTAAACCGTTCTCTTCTATATACGGCTCTCCCATTCCTTTTGGACCTGTTTATCCACCCGAAGTAGCTGAATACAAAAGCCCATTCGTCGCTTGCGCACTATTCATCTTGTTTTGTACCAATAAATCTTTTCTGATTAGTGAAATATTCTAGTTACTATTATTAATAAAAAAAATACACCTGCTAACACTTTTTTTTTTTGTAAAATAATATCATCTCGCGGGATATCCCTGGGCTATCCGTTTGTTGGGAAGGAATGATTTTAATAATTCGAACAATGAATTTTTCCAAAATTAAATGTCATTCTATATTTTATGACAAAAAAAAAACTTTTTCTCCTTTTCTTTTAAACATTTTTCTTTTTTTTCCTATATTATTTACCTATTTTTGACAATTCAGTGAGGGGAATTTAATTAGAAATTAGAACTTGTATTGTTCCCGTCACACGATGTCGTAAATATATAGTGCTTATGTTCAAATGAAGTTCCATCCTCGGTCCTCGGAGTTTAATTTAACGTTGCACAAATTTTACCTGTGGATAATAAATCAAAGGAGTGTCGTCACTTTAAATGATAAATCCAATTAGTCTGAATTAATTATGACTTCAGAAGGTTATAAAAAAAAAAAACAATGAAAAATATTTAATTTTTTTGTAAAAAATATATAAATTCGAATTAAATTTTCCTTTAATATAATCTTTTTTATTTGCGTGCCAATGTAATTAATTTTAAAGACCATTTTTTATATATAAAGTAAAAATTTAATTAACGCGCTCTATTTTAATATAAATGTCAAAGGGAATTTTTTCTTACAGGTTTAAAGTAATTTGTATTTTTTTTTAAATCATAATATAGAGATATATATATAATAAATAATAAATAATATAATTAACTTTTAAAGGTAAAATAAAAAAAAAATTTATTGAATATTAGAAGTCTGACTAAGATTGGACGTTACTCCTAATTTAAAAAAAGTCTGCTGCTAGTGGCTTCCCAAAAGGCTGACTGAAACTGTCCATTACTACTATTTCCAAAAAACTGTCTGTCACTACTTCTTTCAAAAGTTGTCTGACAGAACCTTTCCGGCACTACTAGCTTCAAAAGAAGTCTGACTAAAAATGTCTGTTACTACTAATTCCAAAAGATGTCTGACTAAAACTGTCTGTTACTACTACTTTTGAAAATAGTCTAACTGAATCTTTATTACCACTTGTTTCAAAAAATGTCTGAATAAAACTTCTTTCACTACTTATTTACAAAAGATGTCTGACTAAACTGTCTGTTACTTCACAGTAAAAATAAAATCTTATTTTAAGATGAGTCTTAAATTCAGCACTGCTAGCCATAATGTAAATTGTATGTAAAATCATTGCGTAAATTCAGCAAAGGCTGTCTTAAAAATGTTGCATCTTAAAATAAGACATCTTTTCTGCCTTAAAATAAGACTTTCTTTTTACTGTGTTCTTTCAAAAGTTGTCTGACTGAAATTTTCTATTACTACTAGTTTCAAAAGCAGTCTGACAGTAAAATAGTATTTCTTCCCATCAATTTTTTTCCTCCCTTTTATTTGCAGATGAATTCCAACACCCCTTAACCAATATTTGATTCTCAAGCACCTTATAAGTGACGTTAGTCACGTACAGCTTGCAGTCAGACTGTGAATGCAATTCTGCAACTAATGATGATTTGGCTGTGGGTCAAACGACATACAATTCATACCAATGAAAAGCAATATTATTTGCCATACATAATAATAAACTGAAAATATTAATTAATCATTTGTTCTACAGTTTCAAACCTAAGCTCTTTCGACGCTTTGGAAAAAAATACTATGCAAAATACAACTGCAAGATTCGGAATGAATTAAACGAATATTCCATAGCCACAATACATCGTTAGTATAGTTCCGAAAACTGAATACAAGTGGAGAGTAAACTCCTGACGAGGCAAAAGTACAGAAAACTTGTTTCATTCGGTGTTTTATACATGTGTGTGTGTGTGTGTGTGTTCGTTGTACAGAGCAAATTGTTTAGAAATACCAATGGCGGAATAGAACAGTCACGCACGTTACAAAAATGAAGGCAGTTGCTTACTTCTCTTATCTGAAATTCCAAAGTCTCAAGTAGAGGGAACTCCAAAGTGGAAAGAGTCGCTCTTTTGTTTCTTTCAATGTAAGAGAATTCCTTCACTGACTTATATGCGTACATGTATACATCGCTGATCGAAGTGGATGATGCATGAAGGCAGGCAGACGCCGAAACGATCCCAATATGTCAGTCCTTCCTACTTTTTCTCATTTTCTAAGATAAAGTTGTGAAACGTGTTTAGAATCTTTATTTTCCCATATATGCACAAACATAAACCGTCCAACAATGCGGTGAAATATTTGCGTGGAGAGAAACATACATTCAAGAATTCTATTAATTTATTCTCTATTAAAAATTCTATATTCTATTAGATTCTTTAGATTATCATTCCAGCGTTTTAAAATTACAACTGCGTTAATTCTGCTGTCCAAAATAAACACCTAGTAAGTCGCATTTGCCATAAGGGCGAGCGTCCCTTAGCTTTGTTATTCGACTTTCGCTCTTATGGCAAATGCGACTTACTAGCTTTTTACTTTGGACAGCAAAATTACGCTTTTTTAAGGAAAAAGCTCATTGGGGTAATAAAGTACCCCAGTTAGTGTAAAAAAATACTCCGACACTTTTCATCTTGTTATTCCAATAAAAAAGAAAATTATTTCCCCATTCTTGGAAATATTGCAGAAAAAACAAATTCATCCCAAGGTTTTATAAAAATAAAATGATTTATTCTCAGCTCCATTGAGCTTTAAAGCGTAAATTAAAAGCAATTTTATGTGTACTCGACCTTTCAAGTTTAGAAGATTACTATATTATATGTATACTGCACTTCTCTCGACTGATGCAAAATTACTTTGATATTTTGCAAATCTACTGACAACACACGCCCACAAATATAGAGAAACTGGTGCCAAAATTGCGCACCGAGAGAGAGGGAGAGAGAGGGGGGGGGGAACCTGAATCAGTGAACCTAGAACTGTACCAGACGGATGATCCTGCTAGTGTAATGCAAAACTTCAATTTGGTTTGAAACCGGCACTAAAGTGGATAACGTAGCTGAACGCGGAAGGTCGTCTACGTGAACATTTTCATCTCCCTTCCCCCTCCCTAATTCCACGTGAATAGGTGCCAAAGCACACGTGTGTGCGTATATTGACGCTTATACATTTTACAAGGTGAAAAAAAGCTCTCATGTAATCCGAACGAATACATTTATTAATCTTTTAAACATGTTATTTCTCTTAAAAAAAATTTCAACTTTTATTTTTGAAATCAATGCTTTATTAAATAATTTAATTTAACAATGATTTCTATTTATTAATCACCTATTTAAAAAAAAATAGAAACTACGATAAAAAAAATGTCAAACTTACGATGAAATTTGGTGAGAGAAAATCGATCAATTGAAAAAAAGTTATTTTTTTGGTCCGCTACCATAAATGTATTTCTTTTCTCTTTTCATTCCAATTTTCCATGTTAAGGCCGTTTCTCACCCTCCCTTACACGTAATCTCAAAATCCAATAATTCTTAAAGTGCTTTTCAAAATTGAAGAAAACAGTCACATTGTTTAGAATCGACTTTTCAAGAGAGAGACTCAAGAAGAAATAATGGATTTTAAATTTCAGTATAAATTGGAATAAATAGAGATAAAACAAAGAATTCGTTAAGCTGCCTTTTTTTCACAATCTCGGATTACAAAAGCTTTGACAAAAATGAAAAAAATAAACTTTCGTTGTTTGCGAAAAACAATTTTCATTTTTGATTTAATTGCGCGAAACATTTTTTTATCAATAAATTTTTTCCTTTAAATACAATTTATTATTTAGATAAATAAAATTTATTAGGTATCATTGGTTAATAATTAGTATTTTTTATTATTTTTCTTATTTGCTATCACTGAAAAAAAATTTATTTGCTTTAAATAATGAATTAAACGAAATAATTTTTATTTTGATCAATTAAATGATATTTCAAATAAAAAAATTATTATTTCACTCACAATTTATTTGATTTAAATAAAAATTGTTTGATTCAAGTAAATATTTATTTGATAATAGTCAAGTAATTCAAAATTTATTTTTTATTTTATCTTTAGGAACAAAGTTAAGTAGAACAAAAATATCCTTTCGGTATAAGTTATTATTTAATTTATTATTTAATAAAAAATTAATTAATTCACTTTACTGTCTTATAATTTGTGTAATAAAATTATTATTTTGTTCTTCCATTGATGTTTGTATTTCACTTCATTAGGAATATTCTAAAGATACTTTTGGATTTTTACGTCTTCTCAAAGAGAGTTCTTTACTTAAGGCAACTTCATCTTGAAGAAGAAACTTTACACTTTGATCTCTTATAATTAAAATTGACTGCACCTTGCAATTTATCGTTATAAGTAACTGAAGCTCTGCGTATAGAATCAAAATAAAAAAAAAAACTTCCCCACAAAGTTATTATTTTTTATAATCACTAATTAATAACGAAAAAAAAATGTAAAACTAATTAAAATGTTCAAAAATTACAGGGAAATAAAATATCATTATCGGTTTTAGACGAATGAATAAATTCCATAATTAATGTTTAATTTTTAATTTTATTTTAAATATGAAATAATTAAATTCCAGAAGAAAGTTTTAACTAATTGTCAAAAAATTTTTTTTTGTTTCAGGTGTCGAATTAAACAATGGAAGCAAGATCTTCCGCCCACTTCAGTGATTATCACGTTTCACAATGAAGCTCGTTCAACTCTTTTAAGAACTGTTGTCAGGTAAAAATTTACAATATTATAAAAGAAAAAACAGTAGGTACAAAGTGGCCACATTTTTTTTATCGAAAAATTTCATTTTTTTTTTTGTTCCAATAAATGTAAAACGAAGCTTTAAGTGCAGTTAGCTTTTTTCTATTTATTTTACGAGATTTTTTTTTATTTTTTTATGTCAAAGTAGAAAAATGTTTTTGTAAAGTATTTTTATGTCACAAAATAGAATGAAAAATGTTGTAATAAAATAAATCCAGTAAGAAAGAATTGAGCCATAAAATGAAAAATCCAATAAAAGTCTTATGAAAATAGGATCATGAAAATTTCAATTTTTTCTTCCATCATCAAAATAGTTTCTTCTTCTTCTTTTTCGTCATCGACGAATTAGATAAAGTCCATAATTGGATAAAATTAGAAACGAGTGCATTGAACTCTAAATTTTTATTGGTGAAAAAAAGAAGATATTTATACATTCTTTTCAACATTTTATTTATTCTCGGGCATTAAGTTATTGATTTGGCTCAAGCAGGATATGTGAATGCACATTTGCATATAGCGCAATAGAAGATTTTCCCTTCTGCATAAGAGAAACGTACATTTCAAATGGAATATCAGAATTTACACGATAGTCCAAATATCGAAGAAATAATCGAAGATCAATTTTTCTTCGCTAGTACCATAGTTGTAGGTCACGACAATCCTATAGCTAAGAATTTATTCCAGCAATAAATTTGTCCCCCTTGTCCTTTATTACACAGTGTTTAGATTTCTCTACTGACCGACTCAGAACTCAGCTTCTGTGACACTTTAAACTTTGTCCTTAATTTTCAATTTACTTCCAGTATTATTTTTCGAAACAATTTTTTATTTCACTAATAATAGTAATAATTAATTCACGTAATTAATTCACTTTGATTATTATTTCATATAATAGGGGAAATAAATTATCGATCTCATATTGAGAAATTTCTATATGAATATCTCCCAAATTAGTTACAATTTCTATATACAGTCGTTTATACTTTGATTTTCATTCAGTTAATTTACAATTCAATTCTGAAAATTTATTACCTAAATTTTTTGTTACTATTATTATTATTATTATTATTATTATTATTATTATTATTATCATTATTATTATTATTAGTATCATTATCATTATTATTATTATTATTATTATTAAGTATTATTATTATTATTATTATTATTAATATTACTATTACTATTACTATTACTATTACTATTACTATTACTATTACTATTACTATTACTATTACTTTATTTTTTATTATAATCTATTATAATTTATAATTAACGCGAAATTTACTGTAAAATAACATATTTTGGAAATATTACTAATGTTAGTAATATTATCTCATTAGTTATTATTAATATTAGCAATTTGTAATCGGAATGTAAATTTTCTTCCGGAAGATTTTATACGAAATTCTTTTTATCGACGATTTTACCTTAACTTCTTCAGTCTTTGTGGAGGTAAAATTTATTGGCGTCATTTCTTTAGAGTGCGAAACTAATTATGAAATTTTTCTCGGATAACAAACACATTGAGGAAGATTTACATAATTTTTGGAATGTGTAAACTATCGAGTTTCCTCACGGATAAGGAATGCTTCGAAATTCCAAACATTTTTTTTCTTCTCAATTTTAAAAAGGTATAATGAAATACTTGAAATATTTAAAACTGCGCGGCAACTTTTTTTCTTTTAATATAATGTGAAATTATATATTTATATGACTTTTTCTTATTATGAAGAATAAGAGAAAAAAAAAGGTAAGAGAATAAAAAATGAGAGAAATGTTAAATTTCTTTCGTAATAATTTATTTAAAAAAAAAAAAACGTTTCGAAATTTAATTGAAATAAAATACATATTTTTTATAGCGTTCTAAATAGAAGTCCTGAGCACCTCATAAAAGAGATCATCTTAGTGGATGACTTCAGCGATCACCGTAAGTGCTTCTCTCAATAAAATTCTCTATATTAGCTTTATCTATGATGAAAACGCAAATAAAAGTTTTTCCAATGTCTTTAAAAACTTTTTCTATTAACTTTTATTCAATGCGATGATGATTTACATTTCACTATCCGGATTTTTATTCTCATTTGTTTCATTTCTTTTTTCAAAATTGTCAACTTTTCGAAAAAGTGACTACTTTTAGCCAAAAATAAAAACCTATTAAGTCGCATTTGCCATAAGAGCGAAAGTCGAATAACAAAGCTAAGGGACGCTCGCCCTTATGGCAAATGCGACTTACTAGGTTTTTACTTTGGAGAGCAGAATTATGTTTATTTATTTAGTTGACTTATCGACTTTGACATGCCCTTAATGTTCAATAATATCCGGTAATTATTGTTTATTTATTTCTAAACAGAAGATTTGTTTGAAGAATTTGTAAGAATTTTTTAATATTGAAAAACTTTGCAGCCGATGATGGAGAAGAATTGTCCAAGATTCACAAAGTTCGGGTGATCAGAAATGAGAAAAGAGAAGGTCTTATGAGGTCGAGGGTGCGAGGTGCAGATGCAGCGACGGCCAATGTCCTCACTTTTCTGGATTCTCATTGCGAATGCAATGCCGATTGGCTCGAACCTCTATTGGAAAGAGTTGCCGAAGACCCAACTAGAGTCGTTTGTCCCGTTATTGACGTTATCAGCATGGATACATTTCAGTACATTGGTGAGAAAAACAATGACAAATGTTTTCTTCTTCCTCCTAATATGTAAATATTTCCAATAACTTTCTCTAAATAAACCGAATAGCATTCGGTTTGAAAAAGTTTTTAAAAGTTTTGTTACTTCTGAAAGAAGTCTGACTTAAATTGTCCATTACTACTAAGTTTAAAACTAGTCTGCGATTAAAATTACTTATCACTACTAGCTCTTAAGAGAAGTCTGGACTAAAATCAAAATTAGATAACGTGTTTGTTTCCTTCTATCTCTGATGACTTTTCTGCAGCTTAAGCGAATTGACACATGTTCGTTGAAGCCTGTTAAATTTCGTTGACATCAGTTTGTGCAAGTAGAGATAAGAACCTTGCCGAGAATCCAAGAGATAAGCTTAAAAGATTTCCCTTCGATGATTTTCAGGTGCATCTGCAGATCTAAGAGGTGGCTTTGATTGGAGCCTAGTTTTCAAGTGGGAATATTTGAGTCAAGTCGAACGACAAGCGAGGCAAAAGGATCCCACTCAAGCGATAAGAACACCCATGATAGCTGGGGGACTCTTTGTCATCAATAAATCTTACTTTGAGAAACTCGGAAAATACGACACGCAAATGGACGTTTGGGGTGGTGAAAATCTCGGTAAGTGAATTTATTATCACAAATCTCTCTCTCGAAAGAAAAAATTTCCAATTAATTCAAAAAAAGATAGTTTTGCAGAAAATTAATATAACAAAAAACTATTGCGATAATAAAAACACAAGCACGAACAAGGAACAAATTATTCTAATTGAAAAAGTTTTCACAGCAAAGAAAATTTTGCAGAAATTAATGTAAATTTCTATCTCAGAAATCTCGTTTCGCGTTTGGCAATGCGGAGGAAGCTTGGAAATTATCCCCTGCTCTCGGGTAGGACACGTGTTCAGAAAACGTCATCCTTATTCCTTTCCCGGAGGTAGTGGAAATGTATTCGCAAAAAATACCCGAAGAGCTGCTGAAGTTTGGATGGATAATTACAAACAGTTCTACTATAACGCTGTTCCTTTGGCGCGAAACATTCCTTATGGAAAGTATGTCATTTTATTGTCTGAAAATTTTTTTCAAAACTTTTTGATTAGCAAGAAAGAAAATTCCCTTCATTAAGCAATAAATAATTTGCAAATACAATCATATTGGTAAGAAAAATTAAACATTTTCGTTTCAGTATTCAGGATAGAATGGAATTGAAAAGAAAGCTGCAATGTAAGCCATTTAGATGGTATTTGAAAAACGTATATCCAGAATTAGTAATACCTACAAACGAAGGAGGACCTGGAGGAGCTTTGAAACAGGGATCAGCCTGTCTAGATAGTATGGGACATCTTCTGGATGGAAATGTTGGATTGTATCCTTGTCACGACACGGGCGGAAACCAGGTAATCGAAATGAATTTCTATTCTCTTTTCCAATGTGAACGTAAATGTAAATGTAAATTTAAATTTAAATCGAGATAAATGAAACGAAGATTAAATACTTAGAATTGGAATAATTTTTTCTGACGCATTCAGAAAAATTATTACTTGTAAAAAAAGATTTTATTTACATCGCATATTTGAATGGGAGGTGAGATAGAGCGCAAGCGTTTGGTCAATGAGTGCGACAGAGAAGTTTATTTCTCTCTCACTCTCATGATCCCCACTCCGACGTTCGCGCTTGCGCTCCACTTCCGCTTATCTAGAACTACAAACCAGTTAGAAATGCGAAATATATAATACGATTTGGTTTTCTAACTTATCCTTGCAAGATTTTTTACGATTCTTTGTTACGATTTGGTTCTATAAAACTCCGATTGTCCTCCTGCTGCATCTGGAAGAAGAATAAAAATATTAATTATTAATTCTATTAAATTTAAATATTCTTTAGGAATGGTCACTCACAAAAGACGGTCTTATCAAGCACCACGACTTGTGCTTAACTCTCACCACTTACGCAAGAGGAACAACTCTTCTTATGCAAATTTGTGACGGCAGTGAAAACCAAAAATGGCGTTACCTAGAGGGCGGCCTTATAAGTCACGATAGAATTCCCGTTTGTATTGATACAAAATATCACGCGCAACGTGGAATCACTGTGGAAAAATGTGACTCAAATCTCGAGAGTCAAAGGTGGCATCTCTATAATCATGGCCATTAAATTTTTATCATCGCAAGAAAGTGTGGACCACAAGACTCAAAAAAAAAAAATTTCTCGACACGCAAAAAAATATTGACTATTATTATTTCGATACACAAAAGAAGCGCATTTTTCTTATATACAATATATATATATATTAAAGATGCGCTGAACCGAAACAGAAAACATTTACTTTTTCGTGTCGATATAAGAAATTTATATTATATAAAAAGTGATAATAAACCGGAATGTGTGACTATATATACGAATTGTGTCAATACTGAATGAAGAAGAATCTCGAGAGGAAAACTGGTGACAATTTCTTTCAGAGAAATTTTTTTTTTTTCTTCTGAAAAGATATAAAAAAAAAGTGATGACGTCCGATCGTTGATCTCTGTATTATATATTGACTGTAAAGAAAACGAAAAGGAGCTTGTGAAAATTGTAAAATATCGATTCGAAAATCGAATTGAATTTCATCAGTAATAGAAATTTTCAAAAATTTTCTAACATGAAAAATTTGTTTTTCGGAAAAGATTTGAAAAAAGTGACGGATAATTTTTTATTAAATCCCCCAAGAACTGAAATTATTATTATGTTTATATAAATTTTATTGGTATAAATATAATTTTCCAACTATCATCATAAGTACCTTTTTGTAGAGTCAACATTGAAAATTTTAGCTCTCGAGTTTTTAAATATTGAGACTGGAATTGAATTACTGACATATTGGATATTGGAATTAATAATTGACAATTACGAATATCGATTGTATATTATGCATAACGCAATCTAAAAGCTATTAAATCTGCTTTTTCTGCTCCTATTGTAAATAGTAATAATGAATGTGTTCGCAAACTTGGAACAAAGCGGTTCCACTAAACAATACGAAGACTAAAAAAAAATGCGAATGCCAAAGACAAAGAAGCTCTCAGCTTCGAAAGCATTTTAAAAAAAGTACTTCCATTCGTTGAAGGTTTTAAGCACAATTAATTTTTAAAATTTTTATGCCAGTACTTAATACTTTCAAGATTTCTTCTTTTTATTGATTTTTAATTTTTTTAGTTATAGAATTTTATATATATATTGAATTAATTGCGAAAAAATTATTTACATAGTTGAAATAAATACTGAGAAAATATTACTAATTGAAAGAGAAGAAAATATTAATTACGAATTTTATAATTTTGCTATCGTGAGATTGTAAAGCAGAATTATCAAAATAAAATCGATCGTAATTTTAGTAAATTATTTACAAGACTGTACATCACATTTTTATCATGTTCTGAAACAAAAATCAAAAATGAAACAATTTTTATTATACATTATTGTACAATATAATCGACGAAGAAAGAAAAATTAGTCGTGATTATATGGTACAACAATGATTAAATATATATCATTCATTCTAATTTTAAAAATAACCTATCAAATTGTCCAATTTTTATTCGCCTCATTTTAATTTTAATGACTAAAAATATGTATATTTTTAGTCGCCCAAACTGTAATTGTATCAAAAACAGAGAATTATTTTTGTATTTTCTACAAAATATAAATTGTACATTTACTTGGTTGTGTGAATGTTGGAATGAACATTGACAGCTTAAAAGGAGAATATATTTCTCGCAATATAATATTTAAATCATAACATCAACAATACTTGTAGTAAATCGAAAAAAAAAGAATTTTGTAATGATGATTTAAAATAACATATTACAGTAACCAATATTTCAAAAATGGTGATAAACATTTGAAATCACGCTGTGCGTATTTTAAAATAGTAATTTTTACTAAACGCCTGGCTGTGTCCGTTCAAAAAATGCATAAGGCGTTTATTTTAATTTTATTAGTGAAAAAAAATTCTAATTTTGAATTATATTATTGCAAATTATTATTATTATTGTATAAAAAAATTTATTTTTCTATTTTTTCTTTATGAAATTTATTTTTATTATTTTTATTTTAAATTACCTTTTGCGTAATTGAGAATAATATCAAAATTATTTTTAAACTTATCAAAAAGAAAATAATAAATAGTGGAATTTTTACATGGGGAAAAATATGTTTAAACAAATAAATAACAAATGTCCGATACAGCCACGCATTGAAATTCATATAGGGATATTTTACAAATTGTTGTGAAATATTAGTTTTTGTATACATTAGAATTTTATACCTGCGGCATCTTCTTGTTAAGACACTAATAATTAGAGTAAATATTATAAATTTCTCATATTATCCAAAATAGAAACATTTTTTTTTTAATTATTTTTATTCATGTAATATTCCAATTTTTTGTACGTTTCAGTATTAATATAATTCTTTTTTAAAAATTTTTAGTTATCTTAAAATTTTGTTACTGTAAAAATTGTCTTAGAATCTCAAAATTGTGTTTAAAATTTTTAAGTTGTTATTTAATGTCTTAAAAGTACATTCTTAGTAATTCATTCTTTTACCTTCTATTTTTTCTCATTCCTTATTCAATCATTCCAAAAATAAGAGATGATTTTCAATATCTTTAATTCCTGAAGCAAACTGTTACATAAGTACCTATGTTTAATGTTTGTTAATATATATTTAATAGGGAAAAGAGTAAAAATTTGAATTACAAGTTTGAACGCAAGTGATTTGTTAATTAGTGAAGTTTTATTATATTTAAATGACGAATGATATCGTAATTAGTTGCATAATAATTGTAAATATATTATATAGTTTTATTATTCTCTAACTACAGTAAAAGCATTGTACTTCCAAAATTTAAAAAAAAATGTAAAGAAAGAGTAGGAAAATTGTGAAAGCATGTGTACTAGAGAATTCATTAATGTTAATGTCAATCTATATCAGAAAAGTTTTATTACATGAAGAAACGATTCGTAAAGGATTGAATTTTTGAATATTGTACATTGTCTGCCAGTGATTCTTAATTCATAGATAGTGATTTTTGTCACACTTTTATTCCTTTTTTATTGTTCTTAAAATTTTAATAATAACGATCCGCTTCATACCTTACACATTTTTTTTTAATTTTTCGACATTGGAATTGTATAATAAGAGATGAAAGATTTTATTAAGAAATAATAATGAATCGCTTGTACTTCGTAAGGAAAAAAAGTGTATCATAATAGTTGAATAATGAATATGTATATTATGCATATGTTTACGATAAAAAAACTCTATCATAATAATAATTATACTAAATAGGCCTTTTTTTAATAAAACAATGGATATTTCCATGAAAATTGTTCCTTTCTGTATTAAATCACCCTATGTATTTACAAAACTACTTACCTAGCTGCCGATGATCCTTCTGTTGAAACTGAAGTAAATAAAAATGTTGCAGTTGATTGTCCATATTACGATTCGGTTTTCCAAAAGATTGGTTTTCCAATCAACGTCGTCCTATTACATCCGACCTAAATTTGAATTTACGCGGATAAAATTCACGCCATCTGGAGACAAATCAATGAAACTGAATTAACTCCTTTAAACTCTCATGATAATTTATCGATTGAGTAAATAAGTTCATTTAAGGAGTTTCAGGGAAGCATCGACAGGTGGCGTTAATTTTAACCGCGCAATTCAAAGTACATCGACACCTCATTTGATGAAAAATATTCATAGGAAATGATAAAAATTCTATGTTGTTTAATAAATGAAATGAATTTTATTTATAAAATAGTAGAAAATTTAAATCTTTTTTTTTAATTCTACCACTGTGAAGAAACACGTCAACTTCTTTCAAAATTTAAACTATAATACAAATATCACGGAAAATTCTCTACAATCAAGACTTCTTTTGCTTCTTAAAACTTTTTTTCACCTTATCCTTAAACTGATTGACATTGAAGTCACTCTTTCTTTGCTCTGTCGTTTTTGCAACTTCTTCTGGAGGAACAAAAGCTTCGGCACGTTTCTCCTCGCGTTTTTTCGTCGCCTCCTCATGCTTCTTGTCCAATTGTTTCTTGGCCCTCGCTCTCTTTTGTTCTTTCGTGAGGAAATATTCACCAGATGCCAATTGTTTATCAACAGTCCTCTCCTCTTGTGCTGGTGGGAATGGTGTATATGGTTTTTTAACCTTCTTGTTCTTCGGTTGCTTTCGTTTACTGATATTCTTCGTGGTGAACTTTGGCAAATACTTCTCCCAATTTTCATTCTTTAATGATGGATTTTTCGATAGTTCCCGTTTGATGAATAGAGCCTTAATGTTGTAAATTGGATGAACGACATTCTTCATATTATCTTCAACAATGCGTCTCACCTAGAATGGAGAATAATTTTTAGTTATTTGGTATATTTTTTTGTAATGTTGAAAAAATTTTTTTTCTCACCTGTTGTAGTCCCTTGTATGGACCGACAGCAGAAACGGTGTTACCCTGAACGAGAACATAGCAGTCAGTGAGCAATTCAATGGACTTTAGGGTACATCCATTTGGTCCGATGAGCCTCTGTCGTCTTTTGACGAATTTTTCCTTGTTTCTGACTAAAGAGGAAATTTTAATAATGTCCGAGCCACGATCGTCTTGTAGTACTTTGACAGCCTGTTCGAAAGGCACAGAACGTGCTATCAATTTTATCATGTCACGAGCCTTCACTATAATGTAAGGATCCCATGTTTTCCTCGTTGTTTTAACGGTCATACTGCCTTCAATAAGGTCCAATTCAGCTTTGATACAGTGTTCATTGAGTGCTTTTTGCACTAATGGCCAACACTGCTTTAGGTAATGTTCCCGATATTTTGGAAAAAGAGTCGCAAATGAACTTTCCTCCAAGAGACGATTTGGATTGTCCTCGGGTTTAAAAGTTGGAACTTTCAAGGCCCACGCATTTTCCACGGGTCCTTTCGTTTTTCCAATGTCTTCACTCTCCGAATCAGTCATTTTTGGCAATTATTTCAGTGTATTCTTTCCACTTGCATTAAAATATAGTTATTGTGTCGTGTTACACTAGTCAGTTTTTAGGTTAGGTTCGTTGATAATTTTTACTGAGTTTTAGGTATTTTTGCGAAAACACTTGTACACTCTCTTCACTCTTCACTATCGAAAATTGTTTAATAACCCAAATTGTTAATAGTATTGATTACTATAGAAAATTTGGAATTTAGGAGTTTTATTCTAAGAGATATATTCTAACAGTTATCATTAGCACGTGTTCTACTGTTTTGAGTACTTAGTTCACCATTCTGACACGTGAAGACGCTGCGAGTCTCCAGATCGAATATTACCAGGGCTGTTAAAATAATTCTGTTCTGAATTAGGATTTATGAATCATACTTGTTTTGACTTTCGTCTCTAAACTTGCGTGTATTTTAAAAAAAAGTTAATTTAAAAATTGGACAATTTTGACTGTCCTTTAGATTCTTCCTTAACACAGTTAATATGTTTTGAAATAAAAATATTTTAATTATAAAAATAATTATTTTTATTACAAAATTTTCTTCTTCTTTTTTATTTAAATAAAAATAGAATTTTTTACGCTAAATTTTTTTGATTCATGATTTTTTTTTATTTTTTCGATAAAAATTTAGCTTCATATTCTTCAATGAGTAAGAATTTCTGTATTTTCCCACTGCTCGTACATGGGAATGAATTTCGAAATTCAATATATTTTGGAATTTTGAAATGAGCAATTTTTCCCTTACACCACATACGCAATTCATCTGCAGTCAATTTCGATCCTTCTTTTAATCTAATGGTAGCACAAGCTTCTTCACCGTAGACATCATCCTTTATTCCAATTACATGAACTTCCAAAATATCTGCATGTGTTCCCAAAAAATCTTCAATTTCCTACAAACACATTTATTATTATTCAATTTATTCCTATAACTATTTTTATAGTTCAAAAAATAGAAATAAATAATCTGAAAAACCTTTGGGAAAATATTTTCCCCTCCTCGGATAATCATGTCCTTTAATCTACCAACAATTTGTCCATATCCATCGGGTCTTAAAATAAATTGATCGCCAGTTTTTATCCAACCATCGTCAGTTAGTACTTTCTTTGTATTCTCTTCATCGTTCCAGTATTCGATCATATTGACATAACCGCGAACCCATAATTCACCAGGTGTTTCCATTGGAACTGTCGAACCATTTTCGTTCACTATCTAAAAAACATTGTTTAATTAATTGAATATAATAATTGAAAACTGTTTTCAATAATTTTGAAAAAGGGGAAAAAAATTTTCTGATACTCTACCTTAACTTCAACATGATCAGAAAGATGTCCAACGGTAGTTTCAGTAAGTTCTCTTCTTTCGTTTGGTAAAGTTTGGAAAACAACGGCTGTCGTTTCCGTTAGTCCGTACACAGACTGAAAAATAAAATTCACAAATTGAAGGAAAAAAAGGGGATGTAAGACACACTTTGAAGGTAATAATGTTTTGAGGTCATCTTTTATGCTCTAAGATTGCGTATGCATATGAGTTCGAAACCCAACATAGATATGTGCATAGATAACAGCAAATAGTGTCGAGTCGTTGACCTCCTCAAGTCCTAACATCGACAATAAAACTTACATTCGAGATCTTCAAATCTGCTTTCCTCAAAAAATCTCAAATTATCTTAAATATTGCAAATTTGTACTATCTAATGCTTTTTTTAAATTTTTTACTATTATTCTCTATTTTTACTATTAATTCATTTTTGAATGAAAAATCAAATTCGTTTTTATATTAATTACCTTTATATTATTAAAATTGAACGTGTCAGATATTCTTCGATGAAGTTCTTGCGAACATGGAGAACCTCCAACCGCTCCAGTTCTAATATGATCCAAATAAGTACCAACTCGCCTAGTTACATCAATGA
>JUFY01013671.1:0-12762 GCA_001855655.1 Leptopilina clavipes
CCCTGCCCCATGCCTTCTCCCTTCACCGTGCTCATCACTGTCTCTCTCTCTCTCTCTCTCTCTCTCTTTCATTCTCTCACAATGTACTTTAAATTTCATCTCTTTTTCTCTATTGGCCCTACACTATCCGAATTCCATTTCCGTCCAATTACAATTCATCCCCATTTCGACCCAACAGTCACGTGTTCATTTGCTGAACGCGCGAAAACAATTTTTTCTCCTCACTGTTATGATCCAATACAATTACTATTTTATACAAGAAATTATTTTTAAAAAACAGTAACGTGAGTGTGACGATCTATTCAATGTTTATATTTACGAACGTAACATTAAATTTTTTTTTCAATTTTTCGAAGCATTTCATTCAACTTTAATAGGACCCTTTAGTACACTGAAAAAAAAATTTATTTGATTCAAATAATGAATTACTTGACTATTATCAAATAAATATTTATTTGTATCAAATAAAATTTATTTGTATCAAATAAATTTTATTTGAGTCAATTAAATGGTATTTGATTCAAATACAGAAATTATTATTTCACTTACAACTTATTTGATTTAAATAAAAATTGTTTGGTTCAAGTAAATATTTATTTGATAATAGACAAGTAATTCATTATTTGAATCAAATAAATTTTTTTTTCAGTGTATATATTTTAGCATGGATCATTTTCCCCTCCTCTAAATGAGAAAAATTTTTAGAAAGTTTTGAAATTCTATTTTTCACATTCTTAAACGGTAAAATTAGATTCGCTTTAATTAATTATAAAATTAATCCTTGAATTGATTTTAGAATTTGTCGAGTAATTCTTACAATTTCAGATAAATCACAGGATTAATTATTCTCGAATTTGCTCCTTAATTAAACCTAGAATCGACCCTAATGTAAAACCTTAAAATTAGACACGAAATCAATTCCAAAAATGATCGAGGAATAAAAAGGTAAAAAATCAATCAATCAACAATTGATTTTAAATTTAAAATTCTTTACTTGTGATTATTTTTCAATTAATAATAATTTTAATGTGAAAAAATAATGAAAATAGTGTTCTAATAATGCGGGAAGTAAAAACTAAAAATTATTGATAATAATTGGATGTGTTTAGCTTCTGATCTGAAGTACTTTTTGCAAAAACGATACGTATATGATTTCCAGACGGAAGGCGATTGGAGCGGTACAAGTAATTGGATGAAGGAACCAGTAATTACGTCGTTATGTAATTAGCCAGTTCGTTCAATAGTACGGCTTAATTCGACCAATTCGGTTTTAAACGCTGTTTGCCTTTAATGCAGATTTCTCAACAAATTCGATTTCCGCCTTTAGAAAAGAACCGAAACACTTATTAGAAGTATTTTAACTTCTCCTTTTGTATCTTTAACAATCTACTATTTAAAAAAAAAATTCAAATTGCAATATTACAATTTCAGGACTATTAGAAAACAAGAAAAATTTTATAGAATTTACATTTTACAGAAAAGATGCTTTAAAAAATGCAAATGGGTAATTTTATCTTACTTAAAATGTCAATATTTCATTTAATTTATGTTTTTCATTTTATGTTTAAATCATAAATTTCAAAGAATGACTTGTTTGACCGTAACGTTACTTTTCCACATGGGAATTTATCATTGAGTTCCATACTCATCCATACTAATTTAAAAAGCATATTTTTTTTTTTGGTTTTTATTTCTAATAAATAATAAAATAGTATTGCCCCACCTTAAGGGGGACCTTATGGGGGTAAAAACGTCACTAACTTCAATATTTGATGAAACATTTTACATTTTTTTAAATTGTATAAATAAAGAAATATAAAAAAATGGAAAATTGAATGAAAAATAAATTTGCCAGAAAATGTGTATTTAGTAATAAATTTTAGAAAAAATTGACGAATAATGTTGATAATTACATAATTGAAAATGTGAAGGAAATTCTTTATAGGAGATGATGTCACTAGTTGAAAGCGTTGGATCGATGTCTGAATCACGTGTTCAACGTTAAACTGTGTCTCTGATTCGCGAACTCACCTAGCAACAGTGAATTATTACTATACAGATAGATACAAATTTTTAAAAACTTTTCTAAAATACCGACGATTCATTTTTTTCTCTTCAAAATTTTTTCTATCAAAATACCTTTGATATTTAAATTTTAAAACATGATAGTTCTGTTTTAATTCATTTTGTTCAGAATAGATTTTATTTGTTCTATTTAAAATTGTTTATTTTATTTATTTATAAATTTAAAAAAAAATTTTTTTTAATTATTAAAAAATTATTAAAAAATATAATTACAGAATGTCAACAAAATGAATTTAAAAAAATATACCGTGGTAAAATATTTGCCAATTAATAGATTTCGGGAAATAATAAATTGGTGGTAATTAAATTAATTACTTCAAATAAAGTAAAAATAGAAAAGTAGTGTTTTTAATTCGTCGATTATTAAATGATTTATTGGAAAGAATTAAAAAATTAACCGTAATTATGATATATTAAGAGCCTTTGTGTTTTTTGCCTCAATGTCAAATTGCATTGGCCATGACACAAAAAGAGGAAACCTATTATCGAGCCCTCGTGTATAATTTGTTATCTATTGAGAGTATTGTTTTTCACCCAATTCATCCAATTGAGAATCTACACGACCGTTAATTGTACAGAACGTCGAAAAAAAAAATGTTGAAAGTCGTTGATTGGATGCCAACGCTTTCGACTTTAAAGTACAATACAATCGGTTTTAGTATGTATCAAAATTCCATATAATATGAATTTCCAATGGAAGAAAGTCTTATCGTATTACGCTTTAGTAAGCAATTTAGCAGGGTGAGGAGAAAAAAAAACGTGGGAGTTGGGAGGCAAAGTACAATTTAACTGTTACGTTCCTAGCTACTCGTTACTTTTACGCTTTATCGAGTTGAGCTTTTATTATCGAATGTTTATCGCTTACTGTAAATTTCTATGGGCATTTAATGAAAGACGATCTTTTGGATTAAAAGGGAATTGAATTTCATTGAAACACAAATGGTAAATAAAAGAACGAGTGCCACTTTTAACTGTACACTACAATTCGTTTAGTTGTTTAAATTAACATTTTTTTGACCCAATGAAAACAAAACTGTTTTTAAAAATTTATAAACATAATATTCTACTTTTGACAATAAAAATTTATAATTTACCATTATTTAGATATAAATATTCTTCTATTCTAAAACTATTAATTCGATTTATGGAGGAATCAACAATAAAATAAATTTAAAAGTTAAAAAAAAAAAATTGAGATTAAATGCTTCAATAAAATTCAGCTAATTATCGCCATTAAGTTAATTACAGTTTCCATTGTAGAATAAAAATAATAGAACTGAAGATTTACATATTTGAGATACCTTCAACAGTTACTCAAAGATTTATTCCCAAGAGCAAATTTCCTGAGGCAATAGTAATTTTGACTTTATAACTTCCTGGAATGTTTTCCCAGTTTCATAAAGTAATCATCTAATTATTAAAATAGTTTCTTACACTTTACTAATTAATCTAATTGAAAATTATGCTAATACTCTAATGTTATTGTTATAAAGCTAAACTTTTGACTAAAGACATAGAATACTTAATAGAAATAATGAACAATTATCGTTAAACATGGTAATTTTATTTCGTTAATATTTTCCATAAAAAGAAACAAAAAGAAATAAAAGAGTTCGTAGTCATTGTTGAAAAATTATAATAATAATAACAATTATTATAACAATTATTATAACAATTATTATTATTACTATTATTATAGTGTCGTTGAATAAAACTTCTGAATTAAATGTGTTATTTTAAGTTTATTTATTGACAATTTCTATTTGAATTCAACTCAAAGATATTCTGCATTGAAATTGTAAACGAGGTGCAAGCTAAATTCGCCGAAATGCATTTGTCACGCTCAAAGGCCCGCGTGTGGAGTTAAATCGCAGAAGGCAATCGTTTGTCAAAGGTATTTCCATTCTAAATTTAACGCAGTATCCAACAGTGAGCAACCATCAGTCAGAAAAAAATTTTATTGTCATTTATTTATATCGAGAGATCGAATTTTTTGTTTAAAGACAACAATCTCGAAATGTTTTATTTTTTTCCTGAAACTTTAAGAGTAAAAATTTGTTCAACCAAAAATGTTTCATGAAATCTAATTTAGAGATATTATTGAAATTGAAAAAAATTATTTTTAGTCTTTGATTAGGAATGGTCATAGATATGTTATGACTGGACGCGAATGGTATAAAAGAATCGGTGAGCATCGTACAAGCGATTAGTGCAGTACGACGACAAATGCGCGCCACACGATCCGATAATCGTGCCATATTAACTGGGGCCCATCCCAAGAGTATAAAAGATGTCCCAATTAGAATCGAACCTCAGTGTTTCATACGAAAAGGACATGTCAACGTCGAAGAGCAGTTCTCTATTACGTCTCAACCAAGAGAGTCGTGGGACCAACGATTGGCAAGACCACGACACAGACTCCGAAATCAGCGAGAACGAATTCCTGACGAAAGGTGCTTTTCTACTAACGCCCAGCCACGATCTCAGCATGGAGAAGGCGGCGACCATTTGCGAGAAAATGAACTTCCGGTGAGAGAATTTTTACGCGATAGTGCGGAATGTGAACCAACCTCGTCAAACCCTTTCCATTTTCTCTCCAACCTTCTTGTCATACCCTATATCCTCATCCCCTAGTTACCGACTGTCCTTTTTTTCCCCAAATCTCTCTCTCTCTCTCTTTCTCTCTCATTTCCCTTTCTCTCCAGACGCCCTTCACGAACCCGGAGTTCCAAGAATTTTATATTATCTTCCTCTGTCACGTTCAACCCTTTCTTTCTCTTTATTTCTATCTCCTGTTCTGCCTTCGTGCATAAGTGCTCCCACTTTCTTGGAAGATCGTTTCCCGAGGTCGCTACTACCCCTTACCTCAGACATGAGGTTTCGAGATTGCAGTTCATTCGGTAAAATTATTTTTTTTCGAGAATCGACTTTGATATTTCAATGAGTGCCAAAAATAATAATTCAGATATAAAATGAAAATGAATAATTTTTTCAGAGAAGTAAAAATTTGAAACGATAATTTCGGAATAGATAAAAATTAGTGATTTTGTATAAACAATTATACTCCCCTCAGTATCTATCACTAATTATGAGATTGTGACATATATTGAATTAATAACAGCAAAATTCGCGATTCAAGCATATTAATAGAGGAAGCAAATAATAATTAATTTGCACAACTTTATTGATGTCATTATTTGAACACTTCACTATCTCTGAAATTAGTACTCAATTGGTTATTATAATTGTTTGTCATGTTATTAAAATCGGAATCGCTAATTTCAATGATTAAAACCAGTAACAGCTTCTAGTGGCATGTCACTACAAAAAATGGTTTGACGTTAATTAAAAAACAAAATTACTATTTTGCACGAAATTTCCCAGAAGAAAAAAAATTTCCAACAATCCAATTATTCCAGTTATTAAACTTCCATTGATTTATAAACATAATACGTTTTGCCCTTTTGCCTTTCGAATTTCAAAATCTGTTCCAACTGTCTGAAACAGTTACAATTAATTCCAAAGTTAGCGATTAAGATTTAGCATTCAATTCGAGAAACACTAAACAGTTCTGAGATGAAAACAAAAGTTCGCTAACATTCTATTTGTTTGTGGAGAGAAATAGAATATTGATAAAGGGAATATTTGCAAGAGATTAAAGTCTTCTTGATATAAATAAACAGTAAAGAGAATATGAGAATTAATTAATATATAGGAAAATTTTGAGGTTTTTAATGTCTCCTTATAAAGTCCCATTAAGAGGTCAACGAATGAAATTCCTTCAAGTATTAATTTTAAATTACTCTACGTTTTTAAGGGCGTCGTTAAAATTCTTGAAATATCTATCTCACTTTGAGAATTTTCAAAGGATAATTCGACTTTTCATAACGCAGTCATTAAATGGTTCGTAAAGCACATTTTCGTTCACTCATTTATTCCATCCTAGGAAATTTTCTTCAAACAAAAATATTCTTCAAACTAAATATATATTTGGTTCAAGAACGCTTTTTCAATATTGAATTGTAACAAATTTTGAAAATTTGTTCTGATCTGAGAATTATCTACTAAAGACTAAACTATAAAAAGTCTAACACATATTAAAAAAGTTGAATATCCAAAAAGTTTATAGGAAAATAGTAAAATCATGACTCGGGGAAAATTAAAAAATAGAAAAATATGTCAAAGGTAGAAAAGATGTTTACCAAAACAATCTTTATAGTCATATGAAAATGAAATGCAGAAAAAAAGAACTATTTAACGACAAATGTTGACTTTTATAGTGGCGCCTTTTCCCTCACGAAAACGGCTACTGGAATTTTATTCAAGTTTAGTAACATCGATGATTATCAAGCGGTTTACAAGAAAGGTTTTCACAAGGTCACCGGAGCTCGATTTTACAAAAAAGTAAGTTTTCCACTTAAAAAAAAACAAAAACAAATTCAAGATTTATGGTGAAACTGACAAAAGATGTTTGTCAGTTTTCAGTATTGAAATATATTTCAGTGGTGAAATTTATTTTTCTCTAATAAAAGGAACCTTGGATAAATGGAATGTTTGAAAAATGAATATCTCCGAAATTTTAGAAACAAATCACTTTTTATCTTAACGAATCCATTTAAAATTTATTAAAAATTCACATTTAAATCCAATACTTCTTTACGAATCAATTTTTCATCAATGTCTTTTCTGTTTGTTTCTGTCTGTTTAATTCGAAAAAATAGAGAAATAAATGTGAGTGCAAATAGAACAGTTTTGGAATTGACGCTACAGATTATTAAAAAATGTGAAAAATGGGAAAAATGGGAAAAATGGGAAAAATGATATTGGAAAAAATTATTAGCGTGTAGAAAAAAATTTTACTGTATGTCTCTCTTTTTTGTGGGATTTCCTCCTTAGGAAAATTTCAATATACTTGAAGCAAATGATTTCCGAATGGCAATAAGCTGAAGGAAATAATTTTGTCTGGTTCCTTAGGTTGCAATACCGTGCAGACCGGCGAAGACGTTTACAGTCTATGTGCTAGATGTGCCCGAGGAAGTACCGGAAGACGACATCAGGCACGCCCTGTACAAGTATCGATCTATCGTCGAAGTAACGAGACTGCCTCTGCACACCGGAACTGTGCGTGAGTAGACACTTCAAGGTAGATCGAGCACGAAGTAAAATGTGCATCTCCTGTCCATTACGATTATTATCATTTCAAGGCAATAAATGTTCCAAAAATACACCGAAACTACCTAATTAACTCTCCATTTTTTTCTGTATAGGTACAATACCTATAGAAAAATTTTTTGTTACCTATACAAAAAAATGGTACAATACCTATACAAAAATTTTTTGCTACCTATAGAAAAAAATGGAGAGCAAAAAAATTTGAAGAGTAAAACAATTTGATAGAGTAAAACAATTTGATAGAGTACCTTTTAAATAAAGACTAAACCAACTAAATTTTCTGTATAGATTTAAACAAGAACAATTGCAATTTATTGCAGTGAAGGCCATCAATGACAAATTGAGAGGCGATGCCCTAAATTTCAACGAGCCAGCCACTATTTACACAGGACCGCCGGTAATAAGAGTTACCCTTGCGAATGTCGAGGAGACCTCGTTGTTACTGAGCCGGGGTTTGGACTTTTATGGGGCCACATATTTCCCAACTGAAACACCCCATCCTGCGGCTCACACTCTCGCCAAATACAAAAACAACAGGTAGGAAATTATTATTTCTGTCCACTGCCAAAAATACTCGTGAGAACATTTTTCTCACAAACAAATATTTAATTATCGAAGCGATTGATTTATTTTACCAAAAAAATTTAAATCGTTTCTAAGTGACAGGGACAATTTTTTTTTTTGTATCAAACAGGAAAGTAAAGTAAGATGTTTCGAGTAAAAGTTAAAGCGTAAATCAGGTCTTGTTCAGTGGAAAGTGCCATTTTGTGAAATATGCTACTTTATAAATCGTTCGGTAAAAGTTCGCCATTGGAAAAAGAATTCTAAAAGGGAATGTTGATAGGCCTTAGAACGCAGAGTAAGTAGCGGGAAGATATCGTCCCTGGCATCGAAACGAGCACCGTAAACTGATTTTACGAGCGTAACTAAACCGAGCATGCGAGTCGTTACCAGTGTAGGTACTTAAGAGAAGATAGCTGGCATAGTCAACTAGTAACTTAAATTGTACCGTAAAGTCTTTGATCGTGATATAGTTCCAGCTGAATCCGCGCCAAACAAACGAAATCTGTCCATGATATACCTACTCATGTCGACCAAAATGAAAATCATACTTGACCTTTACTCGAAACAAAAGAGAAAGTTGCTAACAAACTTATTGCTGTTTTTATGCGCCTCAAAATTAAAATTTCACAGTATGAAAATAAAAAATAAATAAAAAAATTTTTATCTTCATATTTGCAGATGGGCGGAACTTGCATCGCTTGGAGCTGGACAACGTGTTAGAGATCTACTTCCGGTTTTCGACAACGCGGGGTTTAATAAACTAGGACCACCTGCGAGTCGCATCATAAAACCTCAAAGAAACTGACGTTTCCTTTTTAAGGGCAACTGAGCATGACGACCGTCCATTAGCCATAACAAATTAACTCTCTACGAAAAATTCTCAAGTTCCTTTTTTATATTTGTCAAAAAAAAGAATTCGAGAATAATCGTCAAAATTAATTTTTAACGATTTAAAACTATTCACTACTTTGTAAAACAAGTTCGAAATTGAATTAATTAAAAAACGATTTAAAAATTGAATAATTAGAAGTTTTTCCCAAAAAACTTTACTAATACTAATTTTTTAATTTTAAAAAGAAAAAATCTTTCACACGTATTAAATTTTTTCCTATAAATTAATAAATTCTAACTATTAAATCTGATGAAAATGGAAAATTTAAGTGAAATTTATCTTTCCATCATTGTCTAATAGTTAGGTATTTATTTATGTGTAAAACGAATAAAGTGCTACGAATATATGGACAATTAATATTTTCAATATTAATTATTAATTATAAATTATAAATTGATGGTAAACTATCAACTCGACAAAAAAACTAGTCAGAAATGTAAAGTCTGCAATTTTATGTAATTTAATGCCCGTATTTTAATTCAACGATTAACCAGAGTCAATGTGCCAGGAGTAATCTACTAATGAATTGTGAAATTACATTCAACAATACTACTTCATATCTGCGTAATTTTAATTGTACGACTCTCAAAAGCCTCTGTATTTAATAAATTCGAAATTGACTCATTTTTCCGTTTCAATTTTTTAATTGCCCGTTTTCGTTATTTTCTATTGGTTGAGTTATTTTTCGAGAAACTTAATCAAACAAAGTTAGGAATTAAAAACTATTATATACAATGAAACTTTCAATGACTCACCTTCAGCATCCTTGGGACAGCAAAAAACACCCACTCGCAATTCGGAGAAATTTGAAGCACTGAACCATCACTTGTTAACTGAAAAAAAATTTTTTATTGGTTGGTGATTTCAATTACAAACGAACAATAAAAAGAAATTTGAAAAATTAAACGATTATTAAATAATGAAAGAAGAAAATGTTGATTATCTAATTTCTGTAATGAGAATTTTTTGGCTTCATTTACAAAATTTGCTAATCCAAAATTACCAGAAGTGGGATAAACTCACTTCATGTAGTTTTGAAAGGAGAAACCCCTTACTTTACACAAAGACTCGAGAGAGTCGTTGTTATACAGTTGGAAAGAAAAAGCCAAGTAACCAGAAGGCCCTGTGAAATTTAATGACGCAGTAACGATAAGTATAAGTATGGGAAAGCATCGTTTGTACTATTGCCGGGCCAGGGTAATAATCATAGTCGCACCAATATAATCCACTAGGGGCTGCTAACTACTAATTGCTGCTACAATGAATCCACAACGAAATTCAAGTCATGGATTTTTCACCGTCCACTCTTCAATTTCCATCCTTCTCTATTAATATTTAACGATATCAAATAAAACTTGAAATATTATTCCAACAACATTTCGATTTTATTTGCCATTTCGCAATTTATTTCCCAATTCATTTATATATATACTTATAGACGTCAATTCATGGCATTATTTCCGTGACTTTACATCCAAAATTTAATTATCATCGAATCACACAAATTGATCACTTCTATTGTAATACACGATTTTATATCCAAATCGTTTGTACCGATTTTATTGCTGCCGTTTAACAGTCGCCATGATGGACTTTAAAATTTTACTAAAATAAATTTTTTTTATGTAATTTTTCATTGTATTCTTTCTGGTTGGAAGATAAATATTTGTTTTTTTTATTGCCAAGGAAAAAAGTAGTAATAAATAAATAAAAAATATTAGGCTAAGCAGCAGGCACTTCTGAGTTCTTTAGGTCTGTAGGCTTTTCGATTCTGAGCATTGGAAAGAATGGGTATAGAGAAGAAATGAACTGTCATAACTTGTGACAGAAGTAAAAAGTGCCTGAGTGACTCCAGTAGTAGCATTCAAGTCAACCCATATGTTGAGTGTTACTACTGAATGCTACTACTGGAGTCACTCAGGCAATTTCTACTTGAATCACAATTTATAACAGCCTTTTTTCCCGCCTTCGTGTAGAAATGATCTAACTAAACATGAAAAATTTGATTTTAAGTGTCAAAATTTTTTTTTTTTTGAAAAATATTCTGAAACTTGTTATTTGGAAATATTGATAAAAATAGTATGAATTACTTCCGATGAACATGTTCACGGGAGCAGCACTGAAAGTTCGACACGCTGATTCACCAACTGCTTGAAATTCCTAAAGTTCTCCAATCTGTTTCAACGAACTTCTACTTGAAAACCTTCTTGAATTTTGATGCAGTTGATACTTATAGAAGTGCACTGTGATTTGTATAAAGTTAAAAAATCACTTCCGCCTCGAAAGAGAATATTGACTAGTGAGTGAAAAAGAAATTCTTCAAATACAAAAAATAAGAATGAAACTTATTTTTCGAAAAAATTTAACCTTGGTAATATTTTACAATTTCGAAAGGTAATTCTTACAGATTTTTTTAACTGGGAAAAAATTTCAATCAGGGAAAATCGATTTTAATCAAACTCGAATTTGTCATTGCTTATTGTCTTGATTTTTAACAAGATTTTTATTTATTTATTTCTTTCTTTCTTTAACTTTGTTACAAAGTTGCAGTTTGCATTTTACAAATTCCCAGACATTTATTCTCACGTTCTTGCGATCAGAATAATAAGAAACGGGAAGAACATTTCCCTTATCGAGATGATGGGAAAAGGAGAAAAGAAGCTTGTCGAAAAATATCTGAGAATCTCGATGGTTTAAGAGATGAGGAGGGGTGAATGCGAGATGGTGCCGATTAAAAATGTATATGGAGCGTGTGCTAAGCAGCAGGCACTTCTGAGTTCTTTAGGTCTGTATTCTCTATTGGTGAGGAACAGAGCGGGGAGGGAGGGGGGGGGGGGTAAAATAGGGGGTAAAACTCCAAGCAAAAGCTCAATGTGCAGAGAAGTTTGGAATGGGAACTTGAAAGGCAGACCTGAATATTCTGAGAATGCCTGGTAAGCGCCTCTCAAGCACCTTCAGAGCTTGCGTTCCTAATCGCACTTGTGTCATCTATATTATTAGGTACCTTGTACACGAGTAAGCATAATGTATGTAAATTCCTTTTCCCCGTGTTACATTATTACTAAACGTTCAAGGAATACAATACAGCGAAATTCTATAACCGCAAATAATATATGTTTTCTGTTAATTTCAATAAAAACGGAAAGCAACGTAGAAATTTACCAAGGCTTGGTTGAATTTTGAATCATATCGTCAATATTCGTCCACTTGGAAAGATTTCCTAGAAAGTATCACCTGTAAATTCCATTGGAATTCTTATAATTATAACTTCCCTAGAAATTCATTTAAATTATCGATAGTTTTCCGATCAATTTCCATAGGAATTCCGATTAAAGATTACAAGTCATTATGTCTGATTGAAGACTGAAGACTTAAACTATTGATATTTAAAATTGTCAGTTTGGTCTGACTCAAGACTGACTTATACTACTGAAATCCAAAATTCTTTAAAATTGACTGTTTTGTCTGACTTGAACGGACTCTTACTACTGAGACTAATACTTCAAGTTATTTATGTCTGACTTAATACTGACTTATACTACTTATATTTAAAATTGCCAGTTTGGTCTGACTAAAAATCGACTTATACTACTGAAATTTTAATTCGTTTTCCAATTGAGAATTTTGTCTGACTTAATACTGACTTATACTACTTATATTTAAAATTGCCTGTTTAATCTGACTGAAAATCGACTTATACTACTGAAATCCAAAATTCTTTAAAATTGACTGTTTTGTCTGACTTAAACGTACTCTTACTACTGAGACCAAGACTTCAAGTTATTTATGTCTGACTGAATACTGACTTATACTACTGATATTTCAAAATTGCCAGTTTGGTCTGACTTAAAATCGACGTATACTACTGAAATCTTAATTTGTTTTCCAATTGAGAATTTTGTCTGACTTAATACTGACTTATACTACTTATATTTCAAAATTGCCTGTTTGGTCTGACTGAAAATCGACTTTTACTACTGAAATTTTAATTTGTTTTCCAATTGAGAATTTTGTCTCACTTAATACTGACTTATACTACTGATATTTCA
>JUFY01013679.1:0-10216 GCA_001855655.1 Leptopilina clavipes
AACAAAATATTGTCAACAAAATTCAGTAGAGTAGAATTGTAGAGAATGTTTTTAAAATTAAAATAAGCTATATAGTTTATAAAAATTGGTTAAAAATTACAATTGTTCAATACGTTTAAACAAAAAACACAAAATGTTAAATAACTATTATTTGACAATAAATTATAAATCAAAATAATTTTTTCTGATAATTGTACAACTTGATCTTTCAAAATTTTGTAATATCAATTTTAATACACTTTTTTTTTACTGTTAAAAATGACTTTTTAGTTTGAGGTTATGTCCAGGGGTCAAACATCCTTAAGATTCATTTTTAATTATACCTGAAGTCAAAAACAGTTTTTATTATAATTATTTAGTATATAAAATAGTTAATAAAAATAGTTTTTGACATCAAATAGGTAATTAAAAATGAATCTTAAATCAAGCAAAAACTTTCCTAAACATAACCTATAATTCGTTGCCACGTTAGGTCCCTTTTACAGTAAAATTACAGTAAAACCTTGCGGTAAGCTTCCGGCAATAATAAAAATGCAAGGTTAAGGCCATGTCAAAGTCGATGTTTGTCAAAATCGTTTATTTTTCTATTGCAGTTCAATGAAAAAAGTGACACGACTTTGTCATGCCCTTAAGTATGATAAGTACGACGAACAAACGCCAAAGTCTCTATAACTTTAAGACCATGTCAAAGTCGATGCGATTTTTACATTGAGCTGCAAACAGAAAAATCGCATCGACTTTGCATTGCCTTAAAAACTCAGTAAGAATGAAAATTTGAAAGGTTTTTTTTCTGATAAAAATAAAGTCTTTGGATACTATACCTAGGTAAGAAAGAAACCTACGATAACAGTAGAAGCTAATTACAGCAGTAAAATACAGGTCACTGTATTACCTTCGTTAGATGCGCATTTTACAGCAGAGAACTTAAAAATAAAACTACACAACCCTGTGCAGAATATGAGCAATTAATTAATGTATACAAAATATATAGTGTAGTGAACAATACAAAAGTAAGAATATAATTATTTTACCGTGATTTTAATGCATTTTTTACATACATTATTTATTCAAGGTCACGGTCAGTAGTCAAACAGGTTTTGCTTCTAATATAATTTTTTTTAACCAAGTTTTCATCTCTGACAGAATGTTCATATGAATTACTAATTTTTTAATGTTTCGTTAGAACAGAAGTTGGTGGAATTCGTCTGAATAAGGCAAAAAAATTAAGAAAAAGTTAAATTATCATTCATCACAATGATGGCTTTGGCAAAAATTGGAAATTGTCAAAACATATCATTTTCTCATCCAATGAGTTGGGGAAATTTCGTCAAACACGCAACTGTCAAATGTGACTATAAAAATTTATTAATTATCTCTTAGTCGTATTTTACAATTTTTTTAAAAAATATTTTCATCTTTTTTATCTTTATACATTTGATAATTATTGAAAATGTTTTTAAAAATTTGTATTTTTTAAAATAAGGCAAATGTGCGCATTTTTTATACTCTAGAGGTATAAATTAAATTTCAGTAACTTTCGGTGGAGAAAATAATAAACACAATAAAAGAATGATGAAAGGATTTCACGTTTCCAAAGTTTGTAAATATCCAGAAGCTCCAACTTTACGTTTACCGACAAATGTCTCAGAAATTTTTGCCAATGAAACATGTCGCTTTACTCAAGAGAGAATTCGCGATATTTACAGTTCCACTGATGTTAAACAATTTTCAAATTCATCGAAAACAATAAATTTAGATTTACATGTTGCATCTTACGATTGTTTTGGAACTGTTAGTTTAAACAGTTCAATGCAGACAAATGTGCCAAAACCCTTTAATTCTAGTGGAAAATCAAATTATTTAAATATGCCAGGAGGCCAGTGGGCACAAGATGGAAAATATATTGCCGAGGATATGCAAAAGTCTCACTACAAGTGTCAACTTTTGAAACAATATAAAAAAAATGGTTTCTTTCTTGATTCACAATCAAGAAATTATTGCACACAAGCAAATACAATAAATGACTCGAATAAGAAATCTTCAAAATTGGAAAATTCTGGTTTTAAACTAACAGCGAAAGACAGATTACAAATATTGGTTAAAGATTATGGAAAGACAATTGTAGTCTTTCATGTTGGAATATCGTTATTGTCACTTGGTGGTTTTTACTACGCTGTCTCTAGGTTTTTTAATTTTTATTACAATATTCTCAATAACTACAAATTTCGACATTAACAAATAAATGATTTAATTAATTTAAAAAAAATATTGAATTATTTATTAAATTATTTATTTGAATATATTGTCGAAATGTATAAAACAATAATGAAAAAACAATTTGTTTTTCACATTACAGTGGAATCGATTTAAGCGAACTTTTATCGAAATATACTCAAAGCAATGAAGTAATGACTAAAATATTGTCTGGTTCATCAACATTTGCAATTGCTTATGGCATTCATAAATTATTTGCACCTGTACGAATAATGACAACATTGACATTTGCTCCAATTTTGGTAATGTTTTTAAGAAGGAAAGGAATTTTGAAACATCCAGATATTCTCCAGAAATTAAAGGAAGCTAATTTGAAGAAAGAGCTCAAAACCTAAGCAATATTTGTACAAAATGTAAAGTTTCTAAATAAAATTTGTTATTATTATTAAAAAAAAAAAATGGTGTATTAAAAATTTTTAATTTGGAAAAAAATCCTTATAGACGTACCTATAATTAATAATTTTTAATCAAACATTTTTCAAATGGATAAATAATGTCGAAGGTGTAAAATTTCATTGAAAAACCACGTTCAATAAAATTTTATGCGAATATCTTGTTTATTATATATATATAATATAAAGAATATAATGCATAATTGTAGTTTTACACAACATTACGTGCAGGCACGTAGAATATTTTATGTTTCGCGTATGCAGTAACATAAACATGCATACTTTCATCGAATAATATTTCAATTAAGCACTAAAAAACTCTTGCCTGACATACACAAAAGCTCGACAAGTTTCAATGGACGAATTTATTAAATCTAAAAAACGACAATGAATTCAATTTGTTAAAGAAAGTAAATTTTTTACGTAGACTCATTTACTAGAGAACTCTTTGTTTTCTCTCTCTGTTCCTTTTTTTAATCTTCAAACAATATGAGGACTTAGACGTTTATGTACATTATTATTAAAAAATATCTTATGATACACAATCGATAATAGGAATTAAAACTTATGTACAAGATTAGTTTTTAGTCTTATCGGCTTCTTAATTATTAGCTATTAAAATTCATTCATTACATCTATTGACAATCTTTTGATCTCTTGCGATTCATAAATATTACACATAGCCGCATATGCATAATGCCAATGTAGTTTGTCAAAACGTTATATTTAAAACAAAATTATATATTTTATATATATATAATAATTATATATAAAAAAAATGATACTATCAACAGGTGCAAAAGTCTTATATTGAGTATTAGGTATAGTTGTGATTTCTACGTCATTTATGAAAAAATGTATAAAAATTTTTTGTTACTCGAGATTCTTAAGCGTAAAAGAGAGTCATTATTTGTAAATTTCACAAAAATGTGAAAAGAAAAGAAATTAGCATCGACACGATTAAAATTGACAATTAATTTGAGCAGAGTGTCGAAAACCACCTTCAATTCTGATTAATTCTTTAAAATTCTATCTAAAAATTAATAGAAAAATAATCAGAAACTAATTATAAAAAAATAGTTTTAAAAAATTGAAAAAAAATTTTTTTTTTGTCATTTATCAATAAAATCTAGAAAATTTCGCGATACATAAAATATACTTATTAGATGCAAACGATAAGTAAATTGGCACAATTTTTTTTCCCCTCTATAAAAGAAATATGTAACTTTTATCTCAGTTTAGCAGTAACTTTTTTTTAGGAACAAGTTGAGTAAAAATATTATGTACTAAAATGCGAATCAGCGGGCAGTGAATTTGCTAGCGATTCTAAAATACGATTGGCAGTTTTACGCAATTATTACCAAAATAGTTGAACGCTCTCGTAATCTCGAAATTTACCTAATTAATTTTAAGTACACTTCAAAAAAAAAAAAAAAAAAAAAAAAAAATCTCCTTGGTAATTAAAAAAAAATAATACTCGATAATATAACGTAAAAGAAAGGAAAATTATGCAGAAATCAGTCTTAAAAATATGTACGATAAACATTTGTATGAAATCTACAAATTAAGGGCTAAAAATCATCTCAACGAGAGCATTCTTGTGTAAATCGATGTAGAAAAATTATTTTCCTTTTCTTTCGACTTAAACGTAGGCAGTGGTGCGACGTCCACGTAAGTGATTGAAAAATAATCGCCAAGTGGTGAGTGTTTTACTTGACCAAACCCAAAAACTGCTTGTAATGCCGACAATCATAGCCATTAAATATTTGATCATAAAAACCTCGAATTCAGGACGACTTGTTTCTTCTCCCAATGGACAAGGGATCGCGTAAGCATTTTGATTGCACATATCTCTATTCCAGGTTAGCATCCAATTATCAAAATTTGCTTGCTCATAAAAAAGACAAGCGATAACTATTAATGCAGGAACGGTGTAAAGTACAGAGAATGTACCTATTCGAATCATCAGTTTTTCCAATTTGTCCGTTTTTGTTCCATCATGCTTCATTACGGTTCGAATTCGAAACAGGGAAACAAATCCAGCGAGTAGAAAAACAGTACCGAGCACAAGGTAGATACAGAGCGGTGTCAGGACAAATCCTCTCAGTGCCTCGACATTCCAGAGACCGACGTAACAAACACCCGAAAGAACATCACCTGTAAATTTTTTTCAAGTTAATCAAAAGTATTTAAAGTATTAAACATTAAATAGTAAACATTTTAATAGTTAAAAATTTAAAAACTAGGTAGAATTAATTTAAAAATTTCAATTTACCTTCAACTTTTCTCATGGCGAGAATGGTGACTGTTTTAATAGCCGGAGCACCCCAGGCAGCCAAATGAAAATATTGTGAATTAGCTTCTATTGCTTCATGTCCCCATTTGAGTCCAGCGGCTAGGAACCAAGTTAAGGTGAGAATAACCCACCAGATGCTTGAAGCCATTCCAAAAAAGTAAAGCAACATAAATAATAGAGTACAAAGTTCGTGTTTTGTCCCCTGAACTATTGGCGATATCATATTGACTTTCATATTCGCGGTATATGATTCAAATGGTTCTCGACATGAAATGGAATTTCCTGCTGCCCATCCAATAACATAGGCAAATGCCACCATCAAGTAACATACTGATAAAAATATAATTGGCCTCTCCGGATATCTGGAAATATAAAATTTTTAATTATATTCAAACACTACTTTACATTAACTCAAAAACTTGGAATAAATACATAACCTAAAAGTCAAATGAATATAAGAATAAATATTTCTTAGGATCAGAATAAAAGGGGAGAAAAAGGACAACATACCTGAATCTCTTTGTATCGATTAAAAACGTGAGAAATGTGAAAAAGCAAGAAACGGCACAGAGAGTCGCCCAGGTACCAATCCAAGCTCTTGCAAATTTTCGTTCCTTGTCACTGAAAAACATTTTATCGCACGGAGCTCCGCAATTGTATTCCACCTTGTCGCCGACTTTCAAAGAATATCCAAATTCATGAGGAACTTTAAATTGAACTGGACATACAAATCCATGGACTTTTCCGCCAGGCATCGGTGCAAATCCATGTCCAAACGTTCTTTGCCCATTTTGCCAAAGAGACGAGGGATGAAATTCTTTGAATTCAGAAACAGATATTCTTGGTGGTACCTCGACGGGTAATGATGATTCCGACGGTGTAATATTCGGTCCAACACAAATTGTTTCACCACCATGCACTGGAAATCTCGAGCACTCAAAATATTCCGGCCATTCAAATCCAAATGCCTTGAGAAGATGTTCACAACCCTTTCTTGCATTGTCACATAATGATCGACAGGGTGGTAGTACTCTACCCAGAATAGTGCACACCGGACCATATAATGAGCAAAGGAAAAATCTTAAATCCGAACTACACTTCATTTTCACAAGAGGGGCAAAATCATGAATTCGAAGACCCGCCTCATCTTGTTCCTGATGGCCCAAAATATTCGGCATAATTGTATAATTGTATGGTAAATTAAGACAAAGATTTATCTTAAGTGGTTCACATTTTTCGTGTGGTTGAACTGGAATTACAGCGTCTTCTTCAATTTCAATTTCCTCCGAATGCACAGCATTCAGTCCACGAATTGTTAGACAATAAATGAAAATAAATTGAAATAATAAATTTCTCGTCATCTTGGCTTGGTAAGAAGAGGAATGAGCGATCCAAACCGCAAATTATTTTACACATCACCAAACAACACGAATTTGTGACATTTTGTCGATTAGTGTAAAGAGAATGGATACAGAACACGGGTTAAACGAAATTCGACACTATTATTTTATAAATAAAATGATAAATTATGAATACACAAAGTAATTTACTAACAGAACGCCAACCACTGTAAACAGAGCATAAAGTAAGATTAACATAGAGTGTGGCGTCGGTTTATAGAAATAATCGACAGAGAGAGTTGTTTCATGTTTCTCCTCACAGATGGCGCCAAATTAGCGGGAAATTTAAAAACGAATTTAATCCAAATAACCGATTCTAAAAGAAAATCTGAAGTAAACATTTTAAAATAGATAAACAATAATATAAATTTTTTTTAAGTTTTCAAAGGGGGGAAATCTAAATAAAGTTAACAAACACTTTTATGTTTTTACTTCAATCTCACCCAGTTTATTATTTTACAATTCATTTTCGACATTTTTGAATGATTGTAATTTAGATATAAATAACTTATTCTATATTTCTTTGATTTAGATTTAATTTGTATAGTTCTACGAGGCGTTTCAACTTTCTTAATCAATTCTCTTCTACAGTATTTTGTTTTAATGCGTAGATTTTGTGAATTAATAAATAATCAAATTATTAAAAAAAAAATTATATTTTTTCGATAATATTTTTCGTTGAAAAAAGAAATTCTAGATAGTTTGTGACTTTCTATTTTTTTTATCAATTATTTTTATTTTACATTGAGTAACATCAAGATTTTGAAACACCTTGAACTCACTCCGAAATATATTTATCACTCACGCTTTTCTTTTATTTAATCATTATTGCAAAATTAAGAATTATATATTTAGGAACAATTTTCCTTTTTTTATACCTTTTTTTATATTTTACAATAATAGGTACGTCAGTATAATTTTTATGTTTACATTATCAGTATAATTAATGTATATTAATTAATATAAGAAATATTAATATTTAAAGGTATATAATTTTTATATTTTAACAAAAGTTTAATAAATAAATGTAAAACAAAATATTTATTATTTTTACATTTTTTTACCAATGGGTAAATATTATTCTATTAATTCTAAAATATTGGAAAAAAATTTTCATAATAAAAAGTTTTTTAAATATACAAAATACAACATAATAAATAATATTTTTTATATAATTTTTATCACCAATTTTTTAAAAATACAAAAAAAATGACTGGTTTTATTTATATTTGACTTTTTTTATTAAATATAAATATTATTTATTAAATATAAATTAAATAAAAATAAACTATTTCTGTTATTATTATTATTTAATATTATTATATTATATTAAACTTTTGTTAAACTAAAAATTGTATTAAATTAAAATTTTTTAAATTTACATAGTAATTTTGCAATAATGAAATAGAAAAATTGTTTTGGCTCCATAAAATAATATATATTATAAGTAAAATAAAAAATTTAAATTCTTGTAAAGCTCTCATTGTGAATGCATTTTAACGTTCTAGGAGAGCATTTATCAGCCTTAAGTTCTTAACATTAGTAAATATATACATATAACACTGAAAATGTTAAATAGCGGAAGAATTAATTTTGTTTTTTTATAGAAATATCGACCCATTTAATCGCATTTTTCCTTGAATTCGCAGTTTCAATCATACTCTCTCTTTCTCTTTTTCCGACTTTTTTCCAAATTCTCTCACTTTACATATTTTATTTTCATTTTACAATATATTCTCTCTCTCTATACATATATATAAAATACTTACAGAAGTCGAGTTTCAACGAATTTATTTTTTTTTTATTTAAAAAAGGAGTTTTTAACCACACACTTGTTTATCTAATAAAATAATTATTTTTTAAATTAAAATAATTAAATAGGATTTTAAACATTTTTTTAATACTGTGTTATGCACTGGAAACTCAGTTATTAAGACATAGTATTAATAACTAGTTTCCGGTTAATTCACAAATAATTTTTTCTAAAATAAAAAAAGAATTTCGCCAAGTATACAATGATTTATTTTTTATAAGAGTAAAAAAAGATTGTAATATGTTTTTTTCTTTGATTGATTATAGCATTATATAAATGATATATTGGAATATATTATATATAGAATAATCCCACACACAGTGCAAGAAATTTACAATAAACATTTCCTCAAAATAATAAGTTGATTTGCAATTTTTTAAATATTTATAGCGAAGTTCATTAGAAAATACTTTCTACTTGATTAATTAATTTTATTTATGCGTCTTTTCTTTCCAATTATTTGTTTTATGGAAATTATATAATTGGTCCAAAGAAAAATCAAATCGTATAGAAAATGCGACAAAAAAGGGATAGAAATATCGTTTATCCTTTTCTATCTCACGTAAAAGTTTGTGTTCGTCATGTTCGTTGAGTCGAATTTTTAGGTTAGGAATCTTTTGAGTAGAATATCACTTTGCACGTTTTTAAAGGTTATAATTATTACATATTTGTACTATTTGAACTATGTGCAACTTTCCTCAGTTTCGTAAGTAAATATTTCGAAGATTGCAAATTACATATAGTTTGTGTACTATAAATACAGAAAGAATTTGTTTTTCGACGAATTTTTACGAAGGTGCACACTGCGTACTTTCTGTAACACCTGTTTGGAAACACGTAATTTGATGGTACGTTCCAAAAAGCGCCACGGGCCAAATGCGCCACTTTTTTCTCAAAAAGCGCATTTGGGAATTTCAACGTAATGTAATTTCCCAAATGTGCCACTTTTTGAGAAAAAAGTGGGGCATTTGTCCAGTGGCGCATTTGTCGCGTGGCGTATTTTGGAACTTACTGTTTAAATCACTCAAAATTGTAAAACTTTTATTTATCAACGTTAGATGGAGCCACTTTAATTTGAGTGCAGAAAAATAGATGCTCATGCGCGGTAGAATATTTACTATAGTATGCAGAAATCAACAACTTTATGCTGCATTTGGATTATATTAAAGTGGCGTATTTCCTGCAAGTGTTACACAAAATATAAGTAGTGAAAAAAATGTAGAGAAGAAATTTCTTGTGTGTTCTGTGGGATAAGCGCTTTAAGGAAGAGTTGACCCTAGTTCGATTTACAATGAGGAGGTAGGTAAAACACTTTTTGTTTTATTAATATGTACATTTTGTTATACTTATTTACAGTCATGCTTATTTTGAGGTTAAATATAATAATAACAACAACGATATTTTATAATGGAAGAAACGCACCTCAGTTTTGCTTTTATGAGCATAAACAGTAACGTATTATTCCAATTAAAAAGTTTTTCTTTGGTATTCCAGCTGTTGATTAATCACAAAAAAAAAATTAATATCATATCCATTATAATTAAATGACTTTTCGACATTACAATAACCCATGTATCAATTAATTTATCAATTAAGACGAAGTTATTAATTAATAGTAGTATATTTTTGATACTACCTATAATTAATAACACAGTTAATTAATTTATTAAAATAAATAATTGGTTATTGCGATGTCTAATTACCAAATAATGGTCATTATACAATTGCGACCATATTCGAATGTTGGGATTTTTATACCTAAACAATATTTTCAATTTTATTTTTAATTATCGACACGCGCTACAAAAATATTTATGTAAATAAGAATTTTGTTAACAATTAATCAAAGCTTTAGTTGAGTTTTCTATACACTTTCAATTAAATAAATATTTGTGATGCGCTACCAAGAAAGGTACCTATAAGAAGCATTCTTGGGAGCGCGTCACATTTATACACCCAGAGAAATGTTTTATTTGAACCAAATATAATTTATTTGAGTTAAATAAACGTATATTTGTCTCAGAGCCAACTAAATTATTTA
>JUFY01013699.1:2705-20323 GCA_001855655.1 Leptopilina clavipes
TATACACACGGGATGAGGTGGAGGAGGGGAAAATTTTGAACTGGAGGAGCAGTTCACAATGACCAGTGCCTTTTATTGCGAGATACGAGTTAGGACCACCGGCGCACCGTCTTTTCTGGACGAGTAAACGCGTTTCGAATTGAACGGGCCCAGCGACAGGATTTAATTCATTTCTAAATCCCATGATTCATGGGAAGGATTCTGATTCGAGAGAAAGAGAGAGAGAGAGAGGGAATCCACTCCACAATGTCCCTTTTCTACCTCGGCGAGCATCTCTCTACAATTTCAGACTTTGTTTGCTAAACATGAATAATTATCATGAATTAATTTTATCAGGAACAATGTAAACTGACGAGTCTTTGCCTACACGTGACGTTTTAATATTAAATCGTTCTTCCTCTCATTCTCCATTTTACTGAAGGAGATTTCGAATAACCATTGTTGTGTACGTTTTGAATAATAAATCCCAAATCAAATCAAAATGGAACAAAAACTTTTTCGTGGAAGGGAGGGAATAAAGTTGATGATTAAATGATTGAAATTAATTTTTATTTGATCAGATTAAAAGGAAACAATTTTATTTTTTTATCAAATTAAATTAATTTTTCTGTGATAAAATTTATTTCTGTGATTAAATCAAAAAAGGATTGAATTGAAAATAATTCAGGTATGATTGGTAAAAATTTTTTTTTTAAATAATTATTATCCAAATGGAGTTGGAAAAGAATGTTTTGATATATTGTAACTTTTAGCTGGAGAGTTTGAGGATTACGGTCTTGGTTCGGAGGACAACTGCTTTTAATTACGCACGAATATCGAATTTTTCCACAAGAGTAAGAAATTGCAGTGTACCTCTTAACGATGTCGGTCGTAATTCACACTAAATTACACACAGCAAGTGAAATTAAGTGACTGTACAAAACAGAAGTTAGATGACAAATAAATGTGGATAATTAACCAAAAAGGACAAAAGAATGAAAATACAATTTATTTTCTCATTCAGTTTGACTTACTTCTTCAGCGCAGAATTTATATTAAAATACTTTTTTTGCTGCCTCACTGAACGTTTAGTTTCCCACACTGAAGTTTTTTTTACTGGATGTAGTAGTTTTTTAGTTTGTATCCAAGTAGTTTTGTAACTACAAAACTACTTGGTTATCCATTAAAAAAAACTTTTCACCTAGTAAAAATAAATTTTTTCCTTTCTAATAGCAAATATCGAAGTTTTATTCAGTTTCTATTTGAATTAAGAGCTTTTCTTCCTGACAAAACATCAATTGGGCGATTGACCTGCAATACAAAAAATTGCTTTTAAAAATGAAAAACTACATAACTACTTAGGTACCAAACATTACAAAATTTTTTTCTGAATAAAAGTAGATAATCTATCATTCAAGAACAATATGTCAAGTTTCTAATATTTTTGACTACTATAAATCTTCCTCCGTTAGAAAATCATTTGAAACTGTGTTCCATACTGAAAAACTACAAAACTACTTCTACATTAAAAAATTAGCTAATAAGTGAAAATTGAGTCTTTAGATATTAATTATTAGCTAGTTTTTATTCAATTTTTAGTTAGTTTAATAGCTCTGCTGCCTCTCAAAACGTTTTAAAGAAGTTTCCTACACGAGAAAACTACAAAACTACCTAGACACTAATCTATAAAAAATATTCTTTTAAAAAACCAGTTAATAATTGTAGAAAACTGCCATATTGATAATAAATAATACATCAATTTTTATTTAGAAAAATTTTTTCCAACATTTGATATCTAAGTAGTTTTGTAGTTTTTTAGTGTGGGAAACTACTTACAAGGTTTAGTGGTGCAGCAAAGTTTAAAATTTGAAGGAAATTAGATAATTAAGATTAGAAAAGATAAAGCCCATTTTTAGTCATCAGTGGGAACTTTTTCCAATTGTTGGAACCTAAGTAGTTTTGTAGTTTTTCAGTGTGGGAAATCATTTTTATGTATTTTAAGTTGGACCAAAGTTTTTAAACCCAAGAGAAACTGTATAGAACTTTAATATTTGCTACTAGAAAAAAAAGGTTTATACTTGATGGGATATTTTTTTACTGGTTACTCCTCCAGTAGTTTTGTAGTTTTTTAGAGAAGAAAACTACTTAAAAGAATTGGTGAGGTAGCAAAGTTGTTAAGCCAGTTAAAATTTGAAGAAAATTTGAATTTAGTTGGTGGCAAATTTTTTCATTTGTTGGTACCTAAGTAGCTTTGTAGTTTCTTAGTGTAGAAAACTATTTTCAATGATTATATAAGGGAGCAAAGTTTTAAATAGCAGGTGTGAATATTGTAGAAAACCAGTTTACTATACTATTTGATAGAAAATCTACTTTTATTTAGAAATTTTTTTTCTTGGTACCTAAGTTGGTACCTAAGGAGTTTTGTAGTTTTTCGAAGTAGGAAAATCTTCTAAATTTATATGGTTTAAATTTTAAACTTCTGCTTCTTGACAAAAACAAGAATTTTTTCCTATTCACAAAACTACAAAACTACTTAGGAACTAAGTAGTTATTGTATATAACTAAGTAATATTGAAATATAAATATTGAAAAATACTCCTTTGTAATTATTGACTTAAATAAAATAAAAATTCTATTAAATGACAATTTACTTCCAATAAATAGTGTAAAACTTCATAAGAAATGAGAAACAAAAGAGAAATTTTCTTGCAAAAGTAAAAATATTTCAAAAATCAATTTTGTCTGACAGTGTTTGTATATACACATATACAACAAGTCAAAGAGCAATTTTCTCTGCATGTCGTCAGAATAAATAATTGACGCAGTTAAAAAGTTGTTTGCGAGAGTAATTGAAGAACCGTCTTTTATAATACTTTCACACCAACGATTTTTTGAGATTAAAAAGTTCCCTCCCATTGTGAAACCAATCAAGTACCAATTGAACACGTCTGTTTGGCATTTTTTTTTTTTATTGTTCAGAAATATTTTGCAAATTATATCTTTTGTTAGGGAAATTCCCTTGGCGTACAAGAGAGAAAGAGAGAGAGAGAGAGATGACAATGGCCGATTGTATATATAACATGATGGCGCGAAGAGAATCGAACGAAATTGAGTGCTTGCGGTACCGATATAATCGCACGTCATGACAGACGCGCTTGTGTACACACTCGTGCCATTCGAAAATTCATTAAAAGTTTTCTGGTTTCCATTCGATATTGAAATTAACCGGCGTATAATCGTCTCCTCTCGTTCCCCACCACCCCCCTGGCCACCATCTCCCTCCTCTCTTTTCCCTGTCGCCTTAAACGGTCCGAGGAGGCGCGAAATTTGCCCGCTTTGTAGGACAAGCGCATAACTTCGCAAGGTGCAAACTCCTTATTTGGAGTGCCTTCGATAAATCTCCGTCACGCACGAAATCCGATATAATTTATGATCTTTTTCCAACATATTTGACGAGCATGACAATTTTCGGGGTGTGGAGGGAGGGATTGTGTTTTTATTTTGCAATCACGACAATTTATTTGCATGTTGGGCTACTTTATTTTTTTTACTTCAAATTTCGATGCGTTCTCTTTAAATTTAATTAGGTAAATGAATATACATAAATCTCAATTCACGGTATCTGAATTAGTGAAATTCGACTGATAATCAGTGAAATTCGGCTGAATTTTAGTGACTCACTTCTCACGATTTGAATCAGTGGAATTTTATTAAAATTCAAAATTCAGTCGAAACTGACTGAATTTTTAGTCTATATTTACTGATTGACCAAATGGAAAATAACTGATAAATTTCAGTGTAATTTTTAATTGATTTTCAGAAACTTTACTTTCTAAAACTAAATCAGTAAAATTTGACTGATTTTCAGTGACTCACTTCTCACGATTTCAATCAGTCAAATTTCACTAGAAATGAGTAATTTTTTTAGTGAATAATCAGTTAATAATAATTGAAATTTATCAGTTATCTCCAATTATCAGTGAATTGAAATCTCACTGATTTCAATCAGTGTGAAATCACTAAAAATCAGAAAAATTCCACTGATTTTCTAGTCGAATTTCACTGATTTTTAGTGACTTTCTTCTCACGATTTCAATCAGTCAAATTTCACTAGAAATGAGTAATTTTTTTAGTGAATAATCAGTTAATAATAATTGAAATTTATCAGTTACCTTCACTTATCAATGAATTGAAATCTCACTGATTTAAATCAGTGTGAAATCACACTGAAAATCAGAAAAATTCCACTGATTTTCTAGTCGAATTTCACTGATTCTTAGTGACTTTCTTCTCACGATTGAAATCAGTCAACTTTCATTGAAAATAAGACATTTTTTTGACTGATAAATCAGTCAAAAAAAATAACTTGAATTTTTGCCAATTATTTTCCATCGATCAGTGAAATTTTACTAATTGAAATCATAGTGTGAAATCACTGAAAATCAGAAAGATTTCACTGATTTTCGAGTCGAATTTCACTGATTCAATTTTAGCGAGTAGTTTTGTTACCGTTTTATGTGAATTCAGTGAAGAAGCGTGAAATTCAAGTTCCAGAAAGAGAAGATTGGATTCTTTTAACAAATGGAACCACTTTTTCGGTGAAAGTTCAGGTGGACGACGCTGAGCAGAAAAATGGGCGAGTTGTTAAGATTTTTATAACCCTTAGCGGTGCGAGCTTCGGGCATTACGAAGGCGTACAAAACCATGAAGGACATTTAGCAATGCGGTAGGACCATTAGGAGGTTGGTGAATTTTTGCGGCCAGGGGGACGCTTAAAGTTATTGAAATTCGTGACGTTTAAGAAAGAGAGAGAGAGAGAGCTCAGTTGTGTTAATGGGCGCAAAGCTTCGCTGATTACAGAGCGGCGGAAAACGGATGCTTGCAGCGCCAGAGTAGCCTCAAGGGGTCCACACTGGACCACCTAGCGGGTCCTTGCTTAATCCTTCCGCGTAAAATAAAAATATTAACCATCTGGTCCTATCAGTTGTTCAACTTCTTCTTCTTCTTCTTCCTTCCTCCTTCTTTTTTGTCTCTTTTTTTCTAGCATATTCTTTGTAATCCAAAGGTGTCACTTTGCTCTTAATTTTGTCGGCGGATCTCATTATCGACACCCCGAGCTCTCTCTCTCTCTCTCAAGTTTTACCAAGAAACTTGAAAAATAGAGACAAAAGTTGAACGCTGCAAAAGTATTGGCAAAATCCAAGAAATTGTTATATTAATACCCAGAAATTTGTGGTTCGTTGATTCATTCATTGGTATTAGGACTCATTTGACTCATAGTGTTGCAGTTCTTTAGCCATTTGTGGTCATCATTTCTTCTTCTCTTTCTCGAATCTATTCCCTGAAGTAGATTACGAAAAGTGTTACTTTTTGCAATAAAAATTTTTTTTCTGTAGCTGCTTTCTTAGTTTAAGAAAAGTGGACTGAAGAGAGGAAACATTTCATTCCTTGCACTTTGAATCCATGAATCATCGATTTAAAAATTGAGCATACAAGTAAAGAGGCACTTGTGCTTTGAAATTCTTGGAAATTTTTGAGTATGTCTCGAAAAAATTACCTACATTTTCTCAAAGGGGTATTATTGTGAATTGAAATCTCAACGAGAGAAAACTTGGGAAGATTTTTCATTCATGGAAAAATGCAGGTGACAATGGCGCACGCCACGAACATTTTTGGCACGCCTATAGCCAAAGGATTGTCGTCGTGTTCGGATTCCAGGAGCTTTACACTCTAGAGACTTGCGGACAAATCCGGGAGATTCATTGAGAAACGGATTTTAGTCAATTTCGAGGTTGCCATTGACCGACACTTTGCCTCCTGAATTGGCAGGAAGCCCGCACTGCTTAACTCCTTGGCTACTCACTCAATAAGATTATCATCGTCTCTGTGACCAGACTCCCTCGTCACTACTTGATTCAATGAGCTCGGGAGAATATTATATTGTCACTAAGAGAGAGAGAGAGAGAGAGAGAGAGAGTCATTGACAATCTCGGAAGTTATTCCAGTAACCACCTGGAAATTTCCTTCTCTAAATACAAGGGAATAGAAAATTATCCTGATGCAACTTTTCCCTTCTTAATCAACACTCAAAAAATCAAAAATTATTTTCTATTTTAATTTTTCAATAAAAAGTTTTTCATTTACAAAACATTTTTTTATTTATTCAAAAAAAAAAAATTTCAAGTAAATTTCTTCAAGAGGAAAATAACTCTTAAAGTACCTTGAAGAGTTATTCAAACTGAAAACAATTTTTACTGAAACAAATGGAGATGAGAATTTTTGCAAATCGTTCCGTACGATGTTTATTCTTTGCAGGAGTAAAAAAAAAAGAAATGAGATCTATTTACGTGAGAAGACAAAATGCGTTAGACGTGAGATGCTAAGTATTTGAAACCAGATCTGAACGGGAGTAACGAAATTATCACGTAGGAGTTTCAATGTTTAGAGTGATTAGCGTTGGGTTCGTGTAATCATGACTGAGGAGAGGAACTGAATAATGTGCTTGAGTAATTTGCTCCAGCAAACGAATTAGTAGTGCGTGCACACTCTGATTTTCCCTTGCTCCTTTACACAAGTGCTAAGAGCTTCACAGATACTCTTTGATTATGTTACCACGCTTTACCACTAATGACGTTGCTTTAATAAATTTACAGGATTACAAGAACTGCTTTCTCTTCTACCCTTTCTCTGTGTTTTCGCTCATATATTGTATATATTTAAAAAAATAAACCTTGCGAAAAAATTCTTAAATATTATTTGATAATATTTTACATCTGCTATGTGTTTTTAATTAATTAATCTGCACAAAAATACGGAAAATTGTTGGCTAGAGAGACAAAAAGAAGGGAGAAGCATTGTAAGGAGCTGCTAATCCTTTGTGCAGGCTTATTTGACAAAAAATAACTACAGTTGAACCTCGATTTACTGGACGAACCTAGCAAAAAGTCCAATAAATCGAGGTTAATATTATTCAGACATTTTACCAAAAAAAAATAACTACAGTGAAACCCCGATTTAGTGGACTAAGAAAAAGTCGACAAAATTGGTTTTAACATTAATCGGTAATTTTACCGAAAAATTACTACAGTGGAACTCCTATTTAGTGGACAATCTTCGGGAAAAGTCGACAATAATCAGTTTTAATATTAATTGGTCATTTTACAAAAAAAAATACTGCAGTAGAACCCCGGGCTAGTGAAAAACTCTAGGGAAAGTCGACAAAATCGTTGTTATTATTATCGGTTATTTTACCAAAATATATCTACAGTGGAACTTTGATTTACTAGACAACCCCCTGAAAAAAGCAACAAAATCGGGATTAATATTAATCGGTTATTCTACCAAAAAACAGTGGAAACAGTGGAACACCAAATTACTAAAAAACCCTAGAGAAAATTTGCCAAAATCGGGATTAATATTAATCGGTTATTTTTCAATTTAATAAAATAACTACAGGCGAACTCCGATTTAGTGGACAATTCTCGAAAAAAGTCGACAAAATCGTGGTTAATAGGTTATTTTACCGAAAAATAACTACAGTGAAACTCCGATTTAGTGGACAATTCTCGAAATAAGCCGACAAAATCGTGGTTAATAGGTTATTTTACCGAAAAATAACTAAAGCGGAACTCCGATTTAGTGGACAACCCTCGGGAAATTATTCTACTGTAGTTTTCTTTCGTTAAAATTACCGGTTAACCCTGATTTTATCCCCTTTTCCTGACAGTTGTCCACTAAATCGGGGTTCTATTTCTTTAGCATGTCGAAAAAAAGGAAAAATTGAATACAAAGGGCAATTTTCTAATGTAAATATTTTAATTTTTGAAAAAAGTATCTAGTAATATTTCTAGGAAACTTAATTTTCTGTTCAGATTTTTTTCACTTGGTGGAGAAATTAAAATAAATTAATAATTAATATTATCTGTTATCGAACACAGATTTTAATTGGATCTCGAATTCAATGTATTGACAAGCAGTTCGTTTATAAGTTTGAAGGTGAATCGCTCCTGCGATGATTATTTAACTTTAATTACTTTTGCCACTGCATCACTCTCTTTCAATATTCGAATTATCGATAATGTCCCATCGAATGACAAGACTGCAGGTAATTTTTCGCGTTGGTTTTTTTTCTTACTAGGTAGGTATTATTTGCAAAAAAGAAACATTTTCAAACAATCGAAATGTAATTTTCTAAATTAAAAAAATCCCATATGTAAATTTTAATTTCAAGAATATTTTATTGAAAAATTTGATAATAGTTTTTGGCCGAAAAAAGAAAAGGAAGAAAAAAAATAGGAAGGAGAGACTGAAAAATTTGGCTGCATGGAAAAGATTTATTTTTCGTCAAAAAGTGTACATCATTAAGGTTATTTTAATGGACGAGAGGAAAACTGATGAACTATCGTATAATGTGTATAATTACCTAAAATTGGCTGGTATCGATTATTAATAATAATAAATTCCATAATATCACAATAACATCATCATTTATTTTTCGTCTCGGTTCTAGATTTGCCGAAGACGTGCGTATTCATCAGATTTTCTGACGATAAAACAGAACGCTTTAAATTATTTCGATTGTTTACATTGTTTACCTCAAGTTTTATTGGTTTCATTTGATTATCAAGCTCGGACAATGGAAGATATCTTTTCTCGCGATTATTTTTATTATTATTATCATTCTTTCGTCTCGGTATTCTTTGCCACCATAGTCCCTTTGGTCCATCCGCTCTTATTGCTGGCGCCATCAATGAATACGTCCAATCGGAAATATTTCTAATTCGTCGACTTCGATGCTTGGGAAAATCACTTTTTGTCTCGACTGTTGGTATCTCATTACTGTATGATGAATCACTCGTGTTTGATGATAAAATTGTACTTTGTTCGGTTGACAATATTGGTGGTAGATCAGTCGTGTTTTCATTGACTTTTGATGAATTGAGTTTATTTTCTATGATATGTTTGAAGAACGTATAAATTTCGCCAACAGTGAATGAGGTGCCATTTCTTACGGTCATTTTATCGATTTTCATTTTCTTGATAAGTTCCTCGGTTGCATTCTGAGTTTCCAACATTGATAGTTTCTCGTTCACATAGTCGTTAATGAACTCGTAAAAGCCTTTGTACGTGCTCGACACTTTGTGCTTCTTCTTATCTTTCTTCTTTCCCTTCTCAACTCGGGTTTGATTCCTCTTTCTCGATTCCTTTCTCGATTGCTTCTCATACCATCGCAATGTCTTATTATAGAATTTCACGATTCTTTCGAACTCCCTTTTTAACTTGGTGAATTCTCGTTGATTTCTAACCTCGAAACTATCGCGGCTTTTCGCTGTTGAATTCCTCCTTGGCTGTGATAAATCCACGTGGAAAAAGTTTTTGCTGATCACATTCAAAAGATCGTGCATCGTTACGTTGGTACGATTATCCGAATGCTTCGTATCGATTCGCTGTAATTTGCGATAAATGGCTTTTAGAAATTCCACCATTTTCTCATCTCTTGTACGTGATCGTCCTGGGTGTGTTTTAATTGTACTTGGAAGGGTTGTATTGAATGATGATGATGATGATGTTGATGATTCGGTTTCATTTTTCATCGCAGTGGTTGTATTTTTCTTCATTTCGAGATGGAGCAATTTTTTACCGACTTTACGAAAGAAGTCGATGAACTTCCTGTAAGCAGTGGCGACGGTTTGATTGCGTCCCTCATCATGCACTGATCTTCGTCGTCTGTTCCATCGAATTCGAGGATGTTGACCCAGCGAGCAAATTGGAAGTTCACTTGGACTCCAGTTACCATTGATGCAAGTCGCTCCCGCTGGACCTTCACTGAGATAATAACCTTTGTCACAGTCGTACATAATTTGCTTGTTGTTGATCACCTTCTTCACGTAGGGTCTGCGAACATATTTTGCAAGATTCTTTTCTAGTCTAAGAAGATGATTCAGAAAAGACAGAAAAAAACGATCAAAAAGAGAAAAAGAAGAAGAAGAAGAAGAAGAAGAAGAAGAAGAAGTAGAAGATGATAATGATGATAAAATAGAGGATTAATTACCTGTAATCATAGACTCCCATATTGCCGACCAAGAGGACCTTTCCATTCTTGACGAATCCGGGGAATGGACAGTAGACCTCGACACAAAATGGAATATCTCCATCCCAGCTTCCATAACTGCACTCCACCGAGAATGAAATATTGAATGGTCCGCCTCCAACCAATTCGAATCCGTCCTTGCACTTGAAGACAGCTTTCATTCCATGATCAGTCTTTGGCGCAATGACCATTCCATTTTTCGGTGCCTTTGGCATTTGCTTGCATCGTGCTGGCGAGCATGTTGGCACTATCGACCATGTTCCATTGTTGCACACAACCGGTGTACTATTGGCAGCAAATTCATAATCTTCAATACAAAAAACCAGCAATCGTTCACCATGATCAACAACTGTCACTGTTCTATTCATCAGTTCAGGATCATTTGTGATCAATGTTACATTGCCATTGTCAATTTGTGGCACAACACAAGGCGCCAAACATTGCGGAAGTGGATATCGCCATTTGCCATCAGTCTGACAAATTGATGACGAGTTGCCCTCAAATTTCATATTCTCATTACAATGGAAAATTATGCTCACTCCCAATCCAGTTCCTGGGAACATTAATCAATAGAATTAATCAATAGACTTTTTCCACTTTCTCGCAGATTGTATGTAATGAAAAAGTGGAAAAAGCCCTTTTTGCAACAGTGAATAAAAATCTCTATTGATGTGAAAGATCATAAATAGAAGAGTGGATTAAAGCATTGATTTTTTTTTCGGGCAATGTGAAAAACAATGGAAAGCTTGATGAATAAATTGCGAGCTATTCGTCTGGTTTTGAAAATACCTGCTTCGATGTTGTCGATCCAACCGTTGTAAAGGGTTCCCGGTGATCCGCAGTTGATCTCGATGCACGTTGGCGTTTGTCCTGTCCATCTTCTGTCGGCGCCGCATTTCCTTGTCCCACCTCCAACTATGGTATAGCCATGCTTACAATCATAAGACACTACTGAATTGTAACCGACGGACGTGAATACAGCATTTCCATAACGAGGATTCTCTGGCGGTGGACACTGTACGTGTGTTACCTGTACAATATTTTCTTCATTTTTCTCTTTTTTCTTCTTTTTCATTTTCATAACCAAAGGGAAAAATAAATTACTAATTTTTCGCAAAAACGAATTATTCAAATTTTAACTCGTTTTTGCATTAGTTACTGTTTTTTACAGAAATTTGTTTCTGTTAATAAATTAATATTAATATTTTATTTATTAACAGAAAATTAAAATTGAAAATGATCGGAAAAAAAGTAATTTGACTAAAAATGTTAAACTGACCTGAACACATTGGGGCGATTCTTTAGGTGTCCAACTACCGTCAGCTAAACAGATTTTCTCGGCCCGACCAACCAATTCGTAAGTGTCGGCACAGTGATAGGAAACGCGACAGTCGTACGTGTAGCATTCACCTGATAATTAAAAATGCAACAATAGTTTGCAATGCGAATACTCATTCATTATTCAATTATTCAATTTTAAAATTTTAAATCTATTGAATTTTTGAAAAAATTAACAAATAATTTAATAATTAATAATTGAAAATTTTTTAATAACTAATATCCAAAAGCCACATCTATTTCCTGTTTGATCAGCAATATTTTTAAATCACAATTCAATTATCGATAAAGCCGCAAAATTCTATACGTTAATAAAGTGAGTAAAACTTTATTATTAAATCATAAAATTCCACTGAAAAATGAAGTTAATATTGAAAAATGCTTTTTTCCACCCTGAATTTCCCTATAAAGAATGTCAATTTATTATCTATAGTATCTTTAGAAAATTTATATTGAAAAACTTAGGCTAATGAATAATAACGATAGAATAATGAACAAAAAACAAATGAATAAAAAAAAATACACACACAAATGAATAATGTATATTATAATAAAAACATTGAAAATTACAAAGACCAAAGAATAATGAACGAAAAAAAAACTGACGATATAATCACGAATAATTGAATAACTTTCATTAAAGGAACATAAATAGTTTTACAAACAATTATTCTTAAATGGACCGTGAAAAGAAAAACGAAACTGACAATATCAAAGAGTTTCGGAATAAATTTTAAATATCCTTTTTAATAAAAGATGTAATATAATTCACTTCTAAAACTGATTGTAAATTCATTTTTCAAGGAAATGAATTTTATGTCGGTTATATATGAGCTTATTAAAGCCAATAAATTCATAAAACTTGCAAACTAATATTCATGAAAGAAAACTTTTATAAATGCATAAAATTTATAAGCCATAGGGACTTAAAGTTCATAGAAAGTTTTATGGTAATCTTCATTAGGCAAATCATTTCAATTTACATTGTGTAAAAAAAATTTACCGTTCCTTCATTTCTATACTAATACGTCTAAATTTACCATTTTTTTTATCTCATATAAATATTTAGAAAAAAAAATTTCTAAATGAGAATTATTTTTCTCATTTTTGTATTTTTTTTCTTTTTTTTACGTTTTAACAAAAACGTTTTTTCCAATTTATTTCAAATAAAGGAAAATTTATATAAATATTTCAGCGAGAAAATTCCTAAATTCCTAAAATTTAGCTGTTACTTCTAGTTATGGTCAGTTTTGTAATAGAAAATGTAAATAATTGATGTCAATTTAATTCGTGTTTTATTCTTTATTTTTATTTTCTATTTTTATCGTTTTTAATCCAAACTTTTTCTGACCGAAATTTACCAATTTAACCCAATTTTTTATGTTTTCTAATTTGATTGATTTGAATTAAATTAATTATAGTTTTTTAAGTTAATTACTTGGTAAATTTGTCTCAAAGGGATTATTTTATTAAAAAAAGGAAAAAAAACTGTTTTTCTATGGAAATCATTAGTGCCATAGTTATCGGTTATCCGGCTATAAATATCCGACGAAGAACTAGAATAAATTTTATCAATAGAGGTTTCACGTAAAGTAATGTAATCTTTTTTTTAACGGAAATTCTAAATCTTCGTTTTAAAAAAGAAAATGTGAATATGAAATTATTTTTTCCGATTCGCTATTTCCGATTACCTTGCAATAGAATATGATTTATTATAGATTTTTTTTAGAAATAGGAATTGAATAATTCTACACTTTTTTTAAATATCGAAGGAATGTCAATTTAATTTCCAATGAATTTATAATTTTATATAAACATAATAATTAAAATGATTAGAATAAAAATGATTATAATTAAAATTATTGTAATAAAAATGATTGTAATAAAAATGATTATAATTAAAATGATTATAATTAAAATGATTATAATAAAAATGATTACAATAAAAATGATTATAATGAAAATGATTACAATAAAAATGATTATAATAAAAAGGATTATAATAAAAAATATTATAATAAAAATGATTTTCGTTCTAACGTTATACAATTATAATAAACTTATACATAATGACAAAATTACAAATATAATATATTATCTCTAAATCTGAATTAGTGAAAAGTCGTTTAATAATTCAAATTAGTAAAAATTTTCTCTAATTATAAGTAATTTTCCACTAAAAGTTGAGTAAAGAAAATTATAACTACTAAATGAAATAGTAAAATTCAACTAAAAATTAGTAAAAATTCTTACTAGTTAGAATTAGTGGATTCAGATTTAGAGAAAGAACAATTGTCGAACTTGGTAATTCGTAATTTACATGCAAATTTATTTAAATACAGTAATCGGTAATTTGAAGCAAACTTACAAAATAGAAACAAGAAATGAAAATCGTATCTTAAGGTATAATTAAAGTAATCTCGAAAGTCGAAAGTAAGTCAACCCTTAAAGTAAGATTTTCCTTTGGTGATAAAACAATTGACAAACTTAAGATAATCTTAAAATAATTACAAAACAATTACAATTCAATTTACAATCGAAAGACGACTTATAAAATTGTATCACAATCACAACGACCAATCAAACTACAATAACAAACGAAAAACGAGAATAATTCAAAAAATATTCCCAAAACTACAAAAACGCTGCGTAACAAAGTAGTTGCGAAATTTTTAAAATCGCAATTATTTTCTTAGGGGAAAATAATAAGGATAAAGAAATGATAATCACAATCAGAGGCAAAAAAAATATTTTTATTTAACAAAACAAGAAAAAAATCATTCGCGAAGATTCTTACCAGAATGCCATCCGTTGGCAATATCCGCAGGAGGTCCACAGCTTTTTGGCTCGCAGGCAATATCAGGTCCAAACCAACTTGCAATTCCCTCCATCATGAGGCACTTGGCTGTAGGGAAACCAGTGGTTTGATAACCATGATCGCAAAAATATTCCACCGCACTGGTAAGATCAAACGACGTTTGCTCAACCAAAGCATTGTGCCTCGTGTTCTTGATGTTCGGTGGCTCCAGGCAAAATGTTTTCGAATCATTTTTACATGACGGTTTACTACCACTCCAACGACCGTCAGCTCTACAAGTCCTCTCCAATAGACCCACCGAATAGTAATCAGCATTACATGTATAATACGCCTTATCACCAAAATATCTTCCCGTTACTCTCTTAACTCCATGCTTGATATCATCTAAATCGGGACATTCTCTGTCAGGCTTGATACAAGACATGCCACAAATTCCATCACATCGACACTTCTTCTTTTTACTCTTGCAATCCTCATCAGTCGAACATTTTCTCAAGCACTTTTGTCCCTGAATTTCCGCCTGTTCCTCATCGCGAGGACATTCGGCCGATGGTGAATTCCTTGGATTCTTGTATATACGTCCATCGTCATCGACTTCTGATTTTGATCTGTACATATCATCGGCATCGTCCTCCTCATCATCCTCCCAATCATCATCATCCTCGTCCTCGTCCTCCTCAACGATCGACTGCTGTTGAGGTTTCGACTCCGTTCGATTGATCAACGAACATAACACTAGGAAACTCAACAGAAGAATGATTCTTGGTCTCATTTCTGGAACAATGTCTTTCGATGCGTGGGATTAAATTACTACAGTGTTACGGATGCTTATATGATTCGCAATGTTTCGAAATGATGCATGATGATATTTCCCATGATGTCTTGATGTCTTTATTGTTTGGGGGGGAATTTTTTTTTGTTTAGAATTTGTTGAGTCTCATCTTAAGGAAGGCTTTAATAACCCTGCTTGTTCCCGAGCGACGCTTTCGCTGATGATCGATGGGAATCGCAAACTCCTTCCCGTTCGGATTAGGGTTTTTGCGCGTACTGCGACCTGAAGCTGCTGGGAATTGTGAAATCCTGGCGCACGCCAACTCGCGCATTCGGGCTGTTCAATACATGTCCCCCTCAGAACTTGCGCAGCATCCAGTAGATGGCGAAGATACGCGATTTACACAATAAAAATAAAGAGATGTTGTCGTTTCCCCCACTACTGAAACGTGTATTACGTCCGTGTAATGCAACCGGAGGGAGGAGGATATTATGAATTGCACACACAGAGATACTTTGCAAAGGATATTGTCAAGAAATATGAGCGACAGAGAGAGAGAGAGAGAGAAAGGAGATGTATTTGAGAAATTCTCCAGTTTATGATCCTCGCTCTCAATTTTACTTTATCAACTCAAATTACATTTTTATTGCGGTTGCCTTTCAGATTTAATAAAAAAGCAGCAATTAACCAACTCGGGAAATTCTTTTCCATTCTGTAAAATTGAATCATTTGCGAACTATTCTGATTCTTTGCGAAACAATGGAAAATTCTTCCTCTTTATTAAAAAAAAGAATCCGTTATAGAGAAAATTCTGTACCAAATGATCATGAGAGTAATGAAGATTCTGCTCTAGAATGCAATTGTATAATTTCATTCTGACTTTGACTTTGAATTTTATTTTCACCGAAAATCAAAGTCAAAATCTAAGTCAAAATCAAATGTTAAAATTGCAATTCAAATCAAAGTCAAAATCGAAATTAAAGTAATAATAAAGTGAAATTCAAATTCAGAATCAATATCAAAGTGAAAAATGAAGTCGAAATCGCAAAATCAAAGTTATAATCGAATTTAAAATCAATTTCAAAGTTAAATTCAAATTCAAATCAATATCAAAGTAAAAATTGTAGTCGAAATCGCAAAATCATAGTTGAAATCAAAGTCACAATCAATATTATTAATTATTAGTTAATTAAATTTGATTATTTATTAATGATCGTCTCGAATTTTTGGAGTATTTTATAATTGTTCAATTCAACACTCTTGAATGCTCCCTAATAAACAATCCAGAATTTTTGCACGAGATGAAGATTCCAAAATATACTGGAAAAATCTTTGAAAAAAAAGAAAGTATTCAGGAATAGATTATTCATTTGAATAAATCGAATTCTAAATCTTTCCTTTAATAAACTTACCCCTGATTGATATTTTTCTCTCATGCGCAATAAAACTTGTTTCGTGGTAAACTCTCATCTATTTCAGAAACTCAATTCGAGAAGCTTTCTCTCTTTTATTTTCTCCACATATTTTTCTCGCACATTTTAAATCAACTTGAGCTTTTCTTTTCACCCATATAGTAACGCTGTCTTTTTTTCCCTCCCTCGAGAGAAAATATAATGAAAAAAAAAATCCAAAGAAGGATAACTTTCTGAAGAAGACAATTTTTTTCGCCTCCTGCTAACTTCTGATAAGTTATTGCGCACTCCTACTTTCCGTAGTGCAATATTTACCACGAAATAACTATGAATAAATGAATAACTATGAAAAATAAACAAATATAATCTGAATAACTTTGCTCCAAATTAACCGATTTAGTTGTTCTTTTTTTCTATAGCATCAGGTGCGTGTAACTGACTCAATTTTCCAAGAGCGAAACAAAAATAACTTTTTTTGGCTTTTTTAGGTTTTTTATTTTCAATTTTTCTTAATAACTTTGCCAAAAATTATCGGAATTAGTTCACATTTGAAATTTAGGTCCCTGATGGAGCATTAAACTCAATTTCTGAAGGAAAAATTTTTTTGCATTTTTTTGCCCGCAAAAACCAGTTTTTTTGCAAAAAATTGGCGTTTTTTATAGTGCGTCAGAAAACTGGTCCGACATGCCCTAAAGATGGCCAGATCCAAAGGACACCTAAAAATATTAATCCGTTCAAAAGTTATGGAAAAATTTCAATAATAAGGAAATTTCAGAGGCCAGAAAGCGGTACAAGAAAATCCGCCATGTTGTCCTTTTTGGATCTGCAAAATTTACAAAATTTTGAAGCAGTAATTTCTGAATAACTTTGCCAAAAATTATCGGATTAAGTTGTCCTTTGGACTGGAGCATCAGGTGCGTATGACTGACCTAATTTTTCAAGAACGAAACGAAAATACCTTTTTTTGGCGATTTTAGATTTTTAATTTTTCATTTTTTGATTTTTTATGAAAAATAATCAACTATAATCTGAATAACTTTGCTCCAAATTGACCGATTTAGTTGTTCTTTTTTTCTGTAGCATCAGGTGCGTGTAACTGACTTAATTTTCCAAGAGCGAAACAAAAATAACTTTTTTTGGCTTTTTTAGGTTTTTTATTTTCAATTTTTCTTAATAACTTTGCTAAAAATTATTTGAATTAGTTCATAT